>RCSS01000131.1:13652-28077 GCA_004000155.1 Tubulinosema ratisbonensis | reverse complement strand
AGAAGGGTAATGTTAAGAAAAAAATTAAACAAGCTAAGAGTAAAATATCCTGTNACACCATTAACTGACATTGAACTTGTACCAAGAAGAGGAAAGAAGACTCATAAACTTACAGAGGACATGCTTAATGCTAGGGCTGTTGCAAATGAAATATGTGGATTGGCTCCTTATGAAAAGAAAGGTGTTGATTTGATAAAAAGAGACCAGGAGAGAAAATGTAAAAGGTTTTTAAAGAAGAGACTTGGCTCTATGAAGAGATCCAAAGCTAAATTTGCTCAGTTGTCAGAGCTGGCCAGGCAATAAATTAAAAACTAATAATTTTTCTTATTTTTTCTACTAAATTTTCTTTGTTTATTTTGTGTTCATTTAATTTATGCATGTTTTTTGGATAATTTGTTTTTATCTTCTTGGTAATTGATATTTTATTATTTATTATAATTAACCAATCACCTTCATGAAAAATTTCTTTTGTAGAATAAAGCTCTTTTAAATGTAGAAATTCTCTTTCATAGCCATTCATGTTATTTATATTTAAAATTAAGAATAATTGAGGAAGAGATATTTCAGTTTTGTTATAAGAATCCAAGTCAAACGAATTTATATTTTTTAGTGGCACTTTTTTTGGTAAATTTACTGTAAATTTATGCTTAATTTTTTGTTTTTTAAAATATTTAAGTTTTTCATAAAAGTATTCATCAATTATTTGATGAAAATAAATTATTTTGGGTAAGAAATTTAAGATATTTTTTCTGTTCTTTTTTTGAATTAAAACTTTAGGAATTTTAAAATCAACTGATAAATTTATATTTTTCATTGTAAATCTAAGTTTTCTTTTTTCGTTGTTCAACTTCAAAATTTTATGTTTTTTAAAAGGTTTTTTAAATACATTCTCTAATTGTTGTTTTGTAAATAAAAAATCTTTTCTTTTCTTAAGATGAATAATTTTAGGTAACTTAAAATTTAAACTAAATTTAATTTCCTTTGAATTCATGCTATAAATTATTTTCTATCATTAAAAATTAAAATTTTTTAGTGTAATTTATTTTAATACACTCCACATGTCATCATCTTTAGGAATTAATTTTTTAACATCTGACATTTTCCCTTTGTAATGCTTTATTATTTTTTTTATTTGAGATGAATAAATATTTTTAATATTGGTCACTTCATTTCTATGTCTTACTTGCAAATCCTCTATTAAATAACTGAATTCTGTCTTTTCTTTTAAGTAAAAATAGTATATTTCTTGTAAACTATTTTTCATTATCATTGTATCATTCAACAAATTTTTCTTTTTTTCTTTTAGTTTTTTAATGGTACAAGAGAAGATGTTTATTTTTGGCTTTATTTTTTCTAATATTTTTATCAAGTTTTTTTTTATGTTTGTTTTTTCATTTATTTCTTCTAAATGAATCTTTACTTCACAAATATTTCCTCTTAGACCTGTCAATTTGTCTTTTATTTTATTAATTTTCTCTTTTATTTCTTCTTCAAATATTTCTAATTTGCAAATATTTTCTTTTTTTAAAATTTCATTTTCAGAACACTTTAAATTTAATTTATGATTAATTTTTTCTTTTTCATTTTTTAATTTTAAAATTAAATTTTCAGTTTTTTCCTTTTCTGACTTGAATTCTTTTTTTAAATTTTCTATTTTCATCTTTTTCTCTTCTAATTGATTTTTATAATCAGAATTTTCAATTTCTAAATTTTCTAAACAGTTTTGCTGTTGTTTTATTTTTTCTTCCAATTCATTCATTTTTTTATATGAAAATACTGCATTTTTTTCATAATTTAATATTTTATTTTCTATTTCTCTTTTTTCATCATTCAATAATTTTATTTTATTACAGTCTGACTCTCTTAATATTTTTAATTCTTGAATTTCTTTTTTAATTAAATCTAAATATTTTTCAATTTTTTCTTTTTCTAATTCATTTATGCTAATTTCTTTTTTTAATTTTGTATATTCATTTTTTAATTCATTAAATTTACATTCAAAAAAGCTTTTTTCTTTTTTTATTGTTTCTAATTCATTAATTAATACTTCATTTTTTAATTCAATAGAATTTTTTTCAGCTTCTGAACTATTTTTCTTAAGTTTTAATTCATTATTTTCATTTATTAATTTTTGAATTAAAAAAGGAATTTCTGACAATTCAGTTTGTGTTTTATATTCAATTTTATTTTCAAATAATTTTACCTCATTTGATTTGTTTTCTTCTTCAAATTTAAATGGTTTAAAATCAGGTAAAACAAATTTAAAATCTTTTGAATTGCAATTTGTTTTGTCTTCTAAAACCTTTTTATTTTCTTCTGGTTTATTTTCTACAATTTTTATTTCATTAATTTTCATTTCTACATTTGGCTTAATATCTGATAAGACTGTTTTATTGTTACAACTTTTATACGAAAAAGAAATATTTTCACTGCACAATGATTCATTTTCTACTTTAAGTTGAATTGTTTCCTCTTTTTTAAATTTGTAGTTTGATTTTTTAGATTGACAATCTTCATCTAAAAAATAAGATATTTGATCACAAATATCTTTGTTCTCATCTATTTGTTTTGGTTTCTTGTTGAACAGTTCTATCTTGGAGGGTTTTTTTAGATTTGAATAGAAAAATGTTGAACCTTTATTCTTTGGATCCATGCATAAAATGAAAAAAATATTTTTATCAAAAATTTTAACAAAATTCTGCCAAAAAAATCATTTGAACCCTTTTAAAAGTAATAAAAAAGTTTTTTTACTTCCATATTTTACTAGATTCAATCTAAGATTAAGTCCAGTTTTAATATTTATTTTTTTATTTATAAAAAATCAATTTAGATATTGAAAAAATTTAAAGAAAATAAATTATGAATAATTTGTGTATCTTTAAAACTCCGAAAAATAATAATTAAATCAATTCCAGGCATATAGATATATGTCATGGCTTTTGATATACATATTACAATACTAATATTTAAAATTATGAAAATAAATTTAAAATAATATAAAAATAGTGTCTTTAAATAAATATAGCTAACTTTTTTATAATTAAATTTATCTTTAAATATTGGTACGAGAAAAGCACAATAGATCGGCAACACACAAATATCATACAATGTGGAAGTTTTTGTAAATTAAAGTTTCGTTAATTCTGCAGTTTTTCAATAATATTTTAAATTGTGTAAAAAAAATTGCGAAAAACAATTTATTTAAGAGTTTTTAGTGCTTTACGGCACTTTTGCACTTATTAAAAGCCACCAATACATTATTTTAAACTTTATGCTTAGTTTTGGAAAAATTTGATTGGCGTTTTATGCCAATATTCTCTTACAATACTTTTGATTTAGATAATTTTATAAAAATTCTTAAAGTTATTCTTTTTTTAGAATAAGTTAGTTCTCTATAAGATCTATGACCGGCAATTTAAATGGCCAATTTACTATTAAACACCTCTTTATGAAAAACCTTTTAAGCTTAGAACCATGCTGGGGATCATTATCTACCACTAATAAAAACTAAGAAATTTATTTTAAGCAATTTTGTTAAGTTGAAAGAAACAATATTAACAGATTTTTTTGCTGTCATAATTCATTCAATATTTTCGATCATTTTTACTAAAAAACTTAAAAAAGACCAAACCATAGCTGATCGACCTTCAAAGTTACATAGTGTTTTAAGTGTTTAACACCTAGCTCTTTACTTTTCTCTCTTTATGCAAATTGCTAACAATCTGATCATTCATGTAACCAAAACCTATAAATTAAGATAAACTTAGGCAGTTGATAGATTTTACAATGGCGGGTACTTGGGGGTGAGAGGCTTGCTGTATCTTGCACTATACCCAATTGTGTAGAAACATATTTTCAATACGTTTTTTTATTATGACTAAGTTAGTATTTTGTATTTAAAGTATAACAGAAGATCTTTGTAGGATTTTTCATGTCTAGGCAACAGACGTGAGTTTGATGACTCCGCAAAATATAATAAAAAGAATCTATTAATCAGGAAGAAAAAAATTCATTAATCTATTTATAAATTAATAAGTTTAAAAATATGAAATAACAAACCCCTGTTTGGTTTCATATTTGACTAAAAGACAGAATAAAAGATAAATTTTTTTTAATCTACTTACGAATATTTATTTAATCTGGTCTAACCACTAGCAATAAAATTAATAATACAGGGTAAATATAATAACGAGTTCACTTTTAAAGAAGTATTTTTAAAATAAAGATTCGTTTATTTTTATGGATACTTTAGATAATGACTAAAATATTATTAAACAAATTGATGGAACATATTCCATCAAAGAACAAAAATTGATCGCCAAATTTTCCAGCCAAATAAAAGTATAAATACTGCGCGGAACAAATGGAGATATGTTAAATAAACAATCATTAAAAAAACATTTTGTAAAAAGTATTTATTTAAATTATAAAACGTTTAAAGTGGTACCTAAAAGATATCATAGAAATAAACTGTTAATTTACAAAGATATCTTCTAGATTACTTTAATTTTTTCATTAACTGTAATTAATTTGTATTTAATGTGCTAAGATTGTTATTTATTTTAGTAACATGTACAAGAACTTTTTAGATTTTTTTAGCATATTAAAACTTTAATTTTTGCATTTTTTTCATAACAATATCAAAAATTATAATTATATCATTAAAAATTTTTATTTAAATCTTTTGTTTGATAACCATATCATAAAAATAAAAACCAAAAAAACTAACTAACTATGTATTTTGCATTTGTTTTGATAAGTCAGGTACTTTCTGCAAAAAGACAATATGGTTATACTGATGAAAGAGACACAGTAAATAAAAAAATATTGAAGACAAATTGTGATTTATTTAAAGATGAAGAATGCGAACCCAAAGAAAGTAAATTAAAAGCAAACGAAAATGGCACTTTTTTACTTAATTACAGAAACGATTTATGGTTTTCACAAAATGATAGCATTACAGAACAATCAAGTTCTAAAACTTTAGACAAAGTTAATGAAACATTTACGGATGATACCCAACAATGTTTAGAAGAAAACCAAATAAAGTCAGTAGAAAACTTCAGTGATTCAATTTTAGATAAAAGCAAAAATGAAGATTTAGCACTGTTACAGCAAGAGGAAGAAGAATTTCTATTTAAAGAAATAAATTCTAATCAACAATTAGATGATAATTTACCTTTTGCAGATCAACTTTTCATATTTGAAAATTCATCTGCAATTATTGGTGAAAATGAGTTAATCAACTTAGAACTTTCAAGACCTACTGATTTCAATAATTACAAAATAAATAGTTTAGAAAATAAAACATTATCTACAGACAATAACATGCACAGAAACACAAATGACGAAATGAGCAATTCAAGCGAAGATAGTACAGAAACAAAAGAAGAATTAGCGGACTCAGATACAAGAAAAACATATTTAACTTTAATTAAAAAAGATTTACTTGTAACGACATTTGATAATATAAAATTATACAAAGATATAGAAACCGAGTGTTTCTTCGAAGAAATTCAATTAAAATTTGTAAAAGAAACTCATAAATTAGAAATAAAGTATTTTTTTAGATTAAACAAATTGTATAAATGCTTAAAAAATACTGATTTTCCTGCTTATTTATTTTTGAAGATTAGCTCAAGAGTCATGATTGATGACGATGTTATAAACAGAAATAAATTAATCAGCTTTTTCCAAGAATATATTAAAAATAAGACCATGAAGAATAATATTTTCGAGTTAAAATATAAAGAAAATGAACTTGAATCAGTTATTTCTGAATTTAATAAAATTTTAAGCAATTATTCAACAGAACTCAAAGAAGTCTTTTTTGTCAACGAAAAAACATATAACCAAATTTACGGTACTGAAAATTTCAGTGATTGCAAAACATGGTCTAGCGAGAAACTTTACATTTCTTTAAAAGTTTATCTTGAAGACAAAGAAAATAGTATTTTTATTGATCTTTTTCCTGAAATTTGCATTTTTTCAGACGAATTAAAAAATCATAGAAAAAAACATAGTTCTTTGATTCAATTTGATCTTTTTTTAAACCTAGTTGCATTTAAATTTATTTATTTGAAGAAGATGATTGAGAAAACAATCAAACAAGAAACCCATAATTCTCAATGGATAATAACCGATTCTAAACCTTTAGTGAATTACATTTTTGAAATGAAATGTACATTTGCTATTTTCGGTTTTAACTTGTTGAAAAAATTAAAACTTCACAAATTTTTAATGTTTAGAGTCTTTGTTATTTTCTTGAAATTAATTGATAGTGAAGTTTTATCATATACTGAACTTTTAAATCAAGCCTTTTTACCAATTCAAGATGAATTAATTTTTTCTAACAATATAAAATTGAACAAGTATCATAAAAGATTATCAGAGAGTAAAAGAATTTTCAAACACTACGAAATAAAATCTATCCACGATCCTAAAATTTATATCTTTTTTGAAGACTGTAAAGAAAAATTAAGAATCAGATATGATAAGGAATATCAAAGAAAACTTTATCTTTCTAAATATAGCTCTCCAACTCAATTTACAGTCATCAAAGAATTAACCGAAAAGTTAAAAAATTATTTTAAATAAAAAGGTTTATTTTTTTAGTTATATCTTATTTTTAAAAATCCATGTGTTGAATTATTTACATATTATTTTTAATATTTTTTAGATTATTTAAGTTAGCAACAAGTAATTTTCCATATCGTATAAATTTATTTAATATTGAAAATATTTTTTATTAATGAGTATTAAAAATATAGTAAGATTATTAATTACAAGAATGAAGAAAGTAAAGTAAAAAGAAGTTGTTTTCAATCCAAACTAGTTATTTTTATAAACTCTATGCACTTTAAAAATTTCTGTTGGATAGTAATATAATTAAAAAAAAGGTATTAACTGCCCGAGCTGTACCTAATTTATCGCGCTAAATCTTACAAAAATAATTAAGATTTAAGAATATTCATATAAAAAAATTTAAATTTTAAGAATAAAAGATGCATTAAAGGAGTTTCTTAATGTAAAGCTGTGTAGGTGAAGATATGCAATATATTTTTTTAATGTATTTTTTTGTATTAAACATGATTAGATTTTAAGATATAAATGTATACAGTATTTCTAAAAAAACTTATATTAAAATAAAAGATTTCATTAAAGCATGCTTGATAACCAGAAGCTAAAAATTTTAGTGGAACAGCTTAACGAGACTGCCATTTGTAATGAACTTATAGTTGGATCTTCGCAGCCTCATAACTTTTATCAGACTTTTTAAAAGAAAATTAATGTTTATAACCCATCATTTATTTAAAATGTTCCTTATAGTAGTTTTAAAGGAGTAAAATGCTCCAATCATATAATCAACTCCTTTTCCTTATATTGCATTGATTATCAAAACAGTATACAAATCTAATAATAAGAACCTTTCGTCTTTAAATAATGATAAGAAAACCATACAATAGATTTTGGTGGTATTGGCAGCTTTATAGAAAAGAAAATCTTTTAGATCTTATACTGGATAGAAACCCTTCAACATCCTTAAATACTTTTATGAAAACACGTAAAAATATACTTTATTTTTTTAGATAGTTATTCAACATATCCAAAACGACAAGTTTATTTGTATTAGAATCAAAAATCGCTAAAAAGATTGATGAATCGATTAACATAGAAGGTTATTCTACTAATTCGATTGAAAATCTTTAGTATTGTCTTAAGAAGGTATACAGATATAAAGATGGTGTATTTATACAAGGTTTGAATTTGTTCTTAAAAACTTGCTTATGATATAAAAGTTTAGTCCTTGAAACTTAAAATAATTCAAAAAAAAATACTCTTATGCTCATTATTGAGTTTCTTAAACAAATTAGTAAATATAAATGTAAAATTTTTAAGTTCAAAACATTTGTTAAAAATTACATTTTGATAGTTAAATAATATATTTAAATATTTATTATTTTTAGTGTTATTATTATTTAACATCTTTCCCCTCTTAAACCACCCCTGAAAGTAGAGAATAGTGACTAAATTTTTTTTTAATTGTGCATTATTAATACACTATTTTAATCTAAATCAAATATTATATTTTATCATCATTTTATTATTTAATTTGATATTTTTTTGTCGAATTTTATGATAAGTTTTTTTATATCCAAACCATTCTCTTAACTTTTATTTAAAATAAAATATGTATGCTTATTTATTTGAATTATAAAATTAAAATTTATCAATCACGAACAATTTATATAATAAATAATTTTTTTCAATCTTCTATTAAAAAATACATTGGAAAAAATGTAATTTTATTGATTTAACTAATTTAAAATTATTGATATTTTTGTAATTTCTTTTTATTTTTAGCAAATAATATTGTGATAAATTAAATTTTATTTCCTTCCTTAAAATAGTTTTTGCTAACATTTATTGTGAATGATATTTAAATAATTTAAATTTTCTAATTTATTTATTTTGAAATTAAAGTGTCATTCTTAGTTATTTAAAATTTAATAAAAAACCAGGTTTTTTAATATTATGATTTAATTAATCTTTTTAAATAAATTGACTTTAATTGTAAAGCCATCAAAGAAATTTTATATAAAAACTCTATGAATATGGAAAAATATAAACAAACACTTATATAAGAAATATTTTCATAATTTTTTTTAATCCCCAATTTTTTAAATATCAATGATTAAATTACAAATTTAAAATTGATTAAGAATCTTCTAAAAAATTAAGAAAGATTTGTCATCATCCAAGAACAAAAGCATCAAAACTATACCGCCTTTAAAATAAAAATTAAAATTAATTTTACTTTTTATTTTCAATAAAAATATCTCACTCAATCTTTTATATATAAAATTTGTAATTTCAAAAATATATGTCATTTTTTTAGATAAACAAAATGTAGATAATCATACTTCTAATAAATGGAAAAGATAGAGTTTCCTTATTTAGTATTTTGCATATTAGTTTTTGCAGAAAACTTTATATATGTGATGTATACTAGGTTTATTATTACTGATTCTTTTGCGATGGGAAAAACTATGTCTACTTTGACATTTTATGGGGCTTATTCTTTTCTATTACAATCCCTTTTATCTTTTATATCGCTTTCATTTGGATATTTGTCATATAAATTTCCGTTTGTTATAATATATTTTATGTTTAAAATAAACCTATTAATTAACACAGTATTGGTTTTACCTTGGGCTACAAGAGTAACTTTATATTTCATTCCTTTAGTTTTACAAATATTTGAATTGTTTTTCGTTTATTATCATTTTAACCTATTTTTCGGAAGATCAATAATACATAGAAATAAGAAAATGGGGAATAGTGTCGTTCTCAAGAAGGCATATAATGTAAGTGTAAAACTAATTAGATTAGATTATATACGATCGCCATAAGATTAAATATTTATGTAGCTTACTTTGCTAGAGTTGCAGTAAGAATATTTTATGGTCATTTTTATATTAAAAGTGATGTTGACAAACCTTTATATTATTATTTCATCTTGTTATTTGAAGTTTTTCTTTCCATGCTTGAAAAATATGAAATTACTTTTATAAAAATCTTAGATATACTAACTATCTCAGGTATATTTATATATTCGATTGTTCACTTTTCTATTGTTTATGGCGATATTAAAAAGTAAGTAAATTTTAATTAGAGTATCGAACGTATTTACCATAACTATGTTTATTAGATGGTTTGTTTATTTAATATTAAGCTTTTATGACCAGGTGTATTATCACCAAGGTTTATCTAATTATTTTTATTCTCATAATTAAACAAAATAAAATATCTATTCAGATCAATAAGAAGTAGTTAAGTTTTAAACTTAAAAAATATAATTTATCATTGTTTAGAACTTCACAAATTTAATTTTTCAATTTTCTTATCACCAAAATCTTATTTTCTTTGGATATGAAATTTTTAGACGGTATTTAAGTAAAGTGTTATAAATTTATAAAATTAATTTTTTTATTTTATCATCTAAAATTTTGATAAAATTTTAAATAGATGAGATTTGAGAATTTCTTAATAGATAAAAAAGTTGTATTTTTAATCATAAAATTTCTTTTACTTTGGTAAGTGATTCACGTAATACATTTAAAATCATTTAATTTATCATTCTATTTTTATAAAATTAAGAAATTTGATCGAATTTGATTTTCGGTTTGAAAAATAATGTCATAGGGTATTTATTTGATTTTGGTACCATAATATCGTATTATTTCATCTGTTTAAAAAATATTCAATAAGACAAAGAAAAGGAAATCATCAAATTATTTCTTTCAAAGAAATGTAAGATAAGATTATAAATAAATTATAATTCTTTTAGTAATTGTTTTTATACATAAAAGAAAAGTTACTAAAATAAACATGGCATCTATCCAAAATGTATTACTTCTTTTTTGTAAAATTTCAAATTTTATTTTGACAACTAATTTGTATATTTTTCTTTGCTTTCATGTAAATTTATTAGATTTTGATTTTATTCGATTATATTTTGGTTTATTCAAGATTTTATGATTTCTCCTAGTGCACTTAAACTAAGTAAAATAGATAGCTTTGTTAAAAATTTTTTGCCAAGCAATCTTTCCCCAAACTTTTAGTAATTTTAGGGAGAGCTTTTGTATTATGAATTTGTTTCTTCGCTTAAATATATCTTTATCATCATAAATTACCTAAAAAGATTTAGGTTTATCTAACTTAATCTAAAACAGATTCAATATTAAATAATTTTAATACACCTAATATTTTTAATAATTTTGGAATTTATCTCCTGAATTTGGTATTATACTTAAAGAAACATTTAGAAAATTTTAACTTACCTGTTTAGCATATCACAGCCATTTTGAATACAATCTCAGCAGGATGTTTGATTATTTATAGAGAACAAATTAAAATTCTATTATCTCTTTGGAAAATGGAGTCTTTTTTACTTTTTTATTTTTTTGAAATCTCAATATATATGTCAACATTTTTCTTTCTCTTAAAAAATCACTAAATGCAAAAGCATTTGCCGAATATATTTTTAAACATTAGATTATTACATTTTTCCTCTGTCTACTGTTTAAACGAAACCTTTTCTTTTAATTTGTATTATTTTCTTCGCTTTTTATCAGACAATGAAACTAAAAATGGGCTAATTAGTTTATTAAACTTCAATACTTCCTGTAACCAAAGCCTGCAAGGTAAGGTAGACTTAAGCAGTCAATAGAGTGCACGGGGTGGGTTTTAGCGGGTGAAAGGCTCGCAGTATCTTGAGCTATACCTAAGTATGGGAAACATATTTTACCGTATGTCTCCGTCATCAAGGTATAAATATTCTTATATAGAAGGTATAGCGAAAAGATCTTCGTATGGATTTCCCATCGCTAGGCAACAAAAAAAAATGAAACTAAAAATAGTATGTAAATGCAAAATCAGATTTAAAAAATTTTAGTTATAAGCAATTATGATTGATATGATACATATTGCACAAATAGATTTTTTTTAAACAATTTTGAGTAAAAGAATGTAGTCCGAAAAATAACCCATATAAATTTATACTTCTTAATTATGAAAAGCAATAAATAGTATATATGTTTTCCACAAAAATCATTCTTTTATTCCTAAGATGTAAATATTTTATTTTGTATAGACTTTAACTTAGGTTTTTAATTGTCTAAAATTGCGAAGTATATACGGAGATCTTTTTTTACCTTCTGTATATAATATGAATGCCTAGTCATAAGGAACACAAGATAAAATAGTTTCTTGAATAATTAATTACAGCGCAAGATTCCGCGAGATTTTCCCACGCTAAGAACTTTCGTTTTACTACAACCTCCTCAGGGTATTCTACTATTGCTAGCACATTCCTTTTAGAAGTTTTCGATATTGTTTGCTAAATTCTATCGTGGCGTTTAATAACCCTCCTCCTAAGAGCCGTCTATTTCCTATATTGTATGTTTAATGGCTATATATATTATGAAAAGTATTTTATACAAATTAGTAGTAGTTTCTCGGACCCCTAATGTGTCATTTTTACAAAAATAACGATTATAACCGACATCCTTTATTCTTTTTTGCTGCAAAAAATATTTGTAAATACAATAAACGTTTTGAGGTTTTATATTGCAATGATAAAACTATTTAAATGTTTTAATACCTGTGTTTTCAAGCTTAATTGTCAGCTTTACACAATCTTTGGCCAATTTTATGAAAATATCTTTAAAAGACCAAAAAACCATTATTTTTTCTATTGTTGTTATTTATTGTAGAATATTTCAATCTAGTAAGTTATAACGATTAGAATAATTTACCTTTAATATTTTAAAAATATTTTTAAATATTAATATTTCTAGCTTAATTGTTTTGTTTCTGTTTTTTATGTTCGGCATTGTAAAATTTAATTACCTTTAGTCACAGAAGTATCAGCAAAAAATAGAAAAGGCAACTAATATAAGAAATCATCAATAGTTTATTACCCTATAAAATAATAAGCTATTTAAATGAAAGTAAACAATCAGACTCGACTTAAAACCATGTCTTTTTTTGGGTTAACCAAATCATAGATATATTAAACTGTATTTCTTTGTTTTTAATTTTTTTATTATTCTTCATAGACATTCTGGCTATTAATGCAAGAGCTTAAACATATTTTATATATGATTCGGAAATAAAATATAAATTAAACCTAAGAACATACACAAGAATTGTAGAATTCCTTAAGTTTTTATGCTTTATGATCAATGTATTTAACTCTCCTTTTTAACCTTTCAAAATTCAGAATTTTTATATAAACACTATTTTTAATAATTTTTATTCGATTTATTTTCTAAAAATGATATGGTTTTAATTCATAAAATTACAAGTTTTAAGTAAAGAATACAATTTTGATTAAAAATCTTAATCCTCTCTGTATATTTTTTTTGCATGTTTTTAATTAAATTTTTTAAAGAGATGTCTTTTTCTCTTTTTTAAGAAACTTTTAGTAAATATTTTACTTTATAAGAATCTTGTATAATTAATTTAAAGAAAACAGGAGTTAGAATGTCGCAAAAATTAATTTTATAATTTTGTGAGAGCGAAATATATTAAAAAGAAATTTAACTAATTTATTTACTCTCAATAACATCAACCTTATAGAAACACTTGCAATCATATAAATACTTTGATAATAAACAAAAACAATTATATAAAAATGGCAAACTTTTAATCATATTTTTTTTATTTAATATTGCTAAAATAATTTATTAAGTATTTATGAAATTTCTGAAGAACTAAAATATAAAAAAAACTGATAGCTTTTCTTCATCTTCTCGTCGTAAGACCAAAGAAAAAACCAATTATTAAAAATATAAAGATAATTTAAAATTTTGATGCTGTCATATTCCGAAAGACATGTAGATTTTGTTTTATTGCAATCACTTTAATATATTTCTAACAAAAAATAAATTTTTTACAAAAAGGATTTTTTGTAAAAGATTCCTCTAAATTATAATCTTTTTATAGTCATAATAATTTTAATGTTTGATTATGTAATACCTTGATATTAAAAAACAATCTTTAATTATCAAATTTTATATGATAAGAAAGTCTGTAAAAAATATAAAATTTTCGAAAATACACACCTTAGTCTTAATTAAACATACAAAAATATATTTAGATAGGCTTATGTTTTTAACTTCATTAAAATAGGCCAGTTATTATCTTAATTTTGTATTTTTGTTTTCTAAGAAAGAAATTTCATGGTTAAGTTATAATTCTAGTAATTTAATTTATTTGTTTTGTGTTAACTACTCCGTTTTTAACAATCAATTACAAAATGCTCGTTTACATGAAAAAATCAAATTTTACATAAATTTATTAATACGATTAAAATTAATTCTTGAAGAAGCTTGTATTTAAATTATTTAGTAACTAAATGGGATTGGTTGAAGATTTACTATTTCTAAAAAATGAAGGTTTTTTATGTTTAATAATATTGACATAAAGAAAATCCATAAAAAGACGCATCACAAATGCTGTATAAAAAATAAATAAAAATTCTAGACAAAGTTAAAACAATATGCCATATTTCTATACTAATTATAATTTAACTTACATTATAAAATACTTTAGATAAAAGATAAAATGTGCTAATATTAAAGTAAATAACAAAAAAATAATTAAAATTGATAAAACTTTGATTGCGATAATTTCATTTTTTTCGAAAAGAGATAAAAAGTAATCAATAAAAATNAACATTTCAACTAACAAAGACTCATCTGTGGCTTCTACAATAAATAACCTTCCATACAAAACACGTATCGTTATTCTTGTTGCAAATACCAATATTAAATTCAGTCTTAACCCGATTGTTACATAACGGATCTANTTAGNNNTTNNTTANNTTTNNNGNTGNTTNNAANTTTNNNNTTGNTTC
>RCSS01000118.1:0-29377 GCA_004000155.1 Tubulinosema ratisbonensis | reverse complement strand
AGCATGTCCAAATGGAACATTTGTTTTATTTTATATTTAAAGTTAAGCCTGTGTTTGATTGGTAAGTTTTAATTTAAGTAACCACGTGAGAAGATGATAATGTCATACTTGTACTGATAAATATGAATGTAAAAAGAACACACATAATTTGCTATGTTTTTATAACTACTAAAGTATGGCTTTGTTCTTATAGATAAAATCTAATTCCATTCAAAGTTTAAAACTATAATTTATAAGTTTAATAAGAGGGAATTTTTAATTTTAATATGTTATGCCGTAAAATAAGTTTATTCTGTTAAAAGAGGTGGTTGAAATTAGATTAACGTGATTTCTTACAAAAAAAATTTCACATCAAAAAATAGTACTTGTATCTAAAGCCTGCAATGTATGGTTTACTTAGCCAATCAATAGAATGCACAAGGTGGGCTTTAACGGATTAAAGGCTTATAGTATATTGCGCTGTATATAATTATGTAAAACACGTTATATCATATATTTCTTGATGAGTGAGTATTTTTATATTATATATGAAGATATAGCAAAAGATCTTTGTATGGATTTCTATTCTTAGGCAATACAAAAAAGCAAATCGTAGGGCTGTATTTTATGCACTAATTTATTTAATAGAAAAAGTTGATTTTAAATATACATTTAATATTATAAAAAGTCAAAACAGCATTTATATTTTTATCATATTTGTATTTATAAAATTTTTTATTTATATTTAATTTCATTCTTCAAACCGGTTAAAAATATTTTTAATATTGTAATTTTCAATATATTTTTTTTTCACTTTAATTTTTTTCTTATTTTTTAAATTTATAATTTATCTAATCCTGTATTGAATAAATGATGATATATTTTGTCAATTGATTGTTAACTATTTAAATAATAAAATATTTGGCATGTTTCATCTATTATACTTAATAAAAACATTTTAAATTTAAAAACGTCAAAGAATAGCAGTTGTATTTAATTTTTTATTGAATTAATTTCTTAAAACTAGTGTTGAAAAAATTCTGGCTAGAATATTTAAATTAATGTTTTATCACACATCAAAATTAATTACAATTTGCCTTCTTTTTATAAAAAAAACCATATGCTTTTGCTTAATTTAGTAAGATAATTTATAAAATTCAATAAGATAAGATAAGATAATTTTTGTAAAATATTCTCATCTTGTCATTACAAATATCATCATGTTCTGCTTCTTTGTGTCTATTAAAAATCTTTGAGTATATTTTGAATCTTAGGTGTCGACTTTGTGGTCTAAATAAATGCTTTATATTCTCTATAAGCTTTTTTAGAATTATATCAAGCTAAAAAAACATTTCATTCATTGTTTTAAAATATATGATTTTTCAATAGACAGCCCATATATAGAATTACCTTCCGGGCTGTTATTAACCTTATGAATTAAGTGAAATTTAAGAATTTTATACATTTATCATTATTAAATAAACTAATTGGGCCTTTTAACTATCTAAAAATTTGTATATAAATAAACAAAAGATATAGAAAATTTTCTAAAAAATAAATCTTTGTTTTTCTAAAAGAGTTCATACAATAACTATACAAATATAAGTAAGTGTTTAAAATCGCAAACATACTTATTTAGGATGTATTCAACTTTTTACAAAACTAATTAAAAAAAGTGTTAGTTTTGATTTTTTACTTAATTTTATAAAATCAAAAATATTCTTTAGACAAGAAATTTATAAAGTTGATGTTAAAAAATAAAACATAAATATTATTTGTCGAAAAAATTTGTTACATCATTTTATTTAAAATAAAAATTACTTCGCAATCAATTTTTTAAAAATTTAAAAAATCTCAAAAATGTTATTATAAGTGTCAAGAGTAATATAATTGAGGCAGATATTTGTATGTCTTTGACTGTAAAGTCAAATTTATTTGATTCTTTATTTGAACTTTTTGATAAGTTTTGTTTGTTTTTATCTGTTTTATTGTTTGCTTTAGTCGTAAATTGTTTGTTTGCATTAGTAGTAGTTGAAATATAAGGAGTTATAGTAGTCGAAAAATATTTTGGTTTTAGAGTTGATGTTGTCTTGTTGTAATTCAAAGAAGTAATATTTTCGGACTTATTTAATTTTGTAGAATTATTGTTTATCTCATTGTTTTTAGTTTTTTTCATTTTTTCTGCGCTAGAAGAAGTAGTTTTATTCGGTGAATTGATGTTTGTATTAGTAAAATCTCTCGTTTTATTGCTTCCTTTTTTAGGATTTTGAAAATTTGAATTATGAAATGAATCAGTATTTTCCGAACCTAAAGAGTGGTTTCTTTTATTTTCTTTATACTTATCTTCTATTAAAGGTTTGGTTTGAAAATCGGGGTTTTTACCAGCTTGGCGTCTATTATTAATGCTATTCGTTTGATTAACTTTAGGATTATTATGAAAATTGTTTGGCTTTGCTAATCCATTGGGATTTTCATTAATACTACTCCAGGTATGANTTTCTTTCTTTTGTGATGAAATGAACTCTCCTTGTTTGGAAGATTTAATATTGCCTATTTGATTTGTATGGCCAGATAATTTTGCATTTTCAGGATCAACGTCAGGTAAAACTGCATCAAATAAATCAACAGATGAGGAAAGGGTATCTTTTAATTTGTCCATTTTCTTAAAGGCCATCTGAGTTCCTATTTTGCCTGCAACTGCACCCAGATCTTCAAAAATTTTTGTTCCCTGTTCGTTTTCGTTTTGAATGTTTGAATTCATCAATAAGCCTTGAGATCCTGAATTTGTAGATAAAACACTATCATATCTTTCTATACGTCTTTGCTCTTCTTTAACTTCTGAGGTATTTTTAGGTTTTTCAAAACTTAATATTAAATCTTGCTGTTTAGATGTTTTAAGTTGACCTGTAGTGGCGTTTTTATTTTCCTCCGTAACGGAATCAACCCCTATTTCTAAACCTAATGTTTTTTCTTCATGTTTTTCTAAATCAATATTTTGAAAATTGACTTTGGTCTTATTATGATTAATCTCAACGCTTTCTGTATCGTTTAATCTTGGAATTTCTGTATATTTTTCAGTAGAGGATAAATTTAAATTATTTTCTGTTGTCTTGTCTTTTTCAGATAATTCGAAGGATTTAATTGTCTTAAATGTCGTAGTTTTAAATACTTTTTTGCTTATTTTATTTTCCGGATCGTTTTCTGGTTCTAAATTAAATGCATCGGGTTTTGATTCATCATTTATGTTTTCCGAATTTTCAATTTTTTTTTCATCAAAATTTGTCAAAAAAGGTGAACTTGTTGTCATATGTTCGTAAACTTTTCTTTGGGGTTTAGTAGGATTTATTATAAAACCTGGACCATCTGTAGTTCCTCTAAAGTAAAAAAGTTCATTGTTTAAGTTTTCAGCTTTTTCTGTAACCACGTCGGCAGATTCTATCATGGAATTATCATAAATTGAATTATTTTGTGTTCTTTTTTCCTTTTTTTGGATTTTAGGAAACCAAGTATTCTTTTTTATCCTAAAATAATATTTATTCATGTTGTGTGATTTTAATCTGTTGGTTGGTAGAGCATCTTCTAAGATGTTATTATCTGCTAACCCGGGTATATATTCTGCATTTAAAATTTTTTTAGGCTTGTAAGTGGCAGGTTGTGATTTGATTAAAGGAAGTTTTATTTCTTTAGTATCGTAAATATTTTTAGAATAATTATTTGTACTTAGCCTTACATCATTGTTTTCAGATGAAGAAACTGTTGTAAGAGTTATTGATGGGTTGGAAGTTGAGCTGATATAAAGACTTCGATGAAGATCATTTAAGTTTTTTAGTTTAAAATTTGAAATAAATCCTGATGATTTTTCAATCCGCGTTTTTTTGTCAAACGCACCCTTTGTTGCATATTCAAAATCTTCTGAATCTAATATATCATTTTTGCTGCTATAACCCATTTTTAATTTTTTCGGAAATACATTTTGGGGTTCAAGTGTCTTTGTCTCTTTTAAATCATTGCCTGAAAAAAAGTTATTATTATTTTCAAACAATTGTTTTAGATATTTCTTTGGTAATAATGAAAGCAACTGTCTATCCTCATTTGTAAGATGATTCTTTTTTAATAATTTGTTGATTCTTTTTGAAATTTTTAAAATAAGAGACCTACTAGAAACTAAAGTAAAACTACCATCATTTTTATGAATAATTTGTAGATATAGACTTTCATCATCTTTGTCCATTAGAATTGTTTTATTTGGGTATTGCCTAAAATCAATCTTACCGGCTCGTTCAACTAACCTATCCACTGTAAAACCAAACAATAAACTTAATTCATTGTTTTTTGTCTTATCACTATCAAAAGAAGTAATGCTGTAAAAAAAAGGTCGAATTGCTTTGGGAGGTTTAAACGTTTTGGGATAAAAATGGTTTTCTGTTTGTTCATCAGCTTCAGCGTTCCTAGTAACGGGAAAATTTAAAAATACTAACATCAAATTTAATTGTACAATAAAACATTTTTGTAATTTTATCATTGTAAAATGAAAAAAGTTCATTTTATATTTCTTTCAAATTTTTTAACTCCCGTAAAAAAATAAAAAGATCAAATTAAAAAATACACATGTAAGTGTAAAAAATTTTAAAAAAGTTAATTATATGCTAGATTTGGTTTTTTTTGATATTTTTTATCTCAAAAATATGTTTTGAAAGAAAGAATCACAATTTGATTATCTAATAACTTGAAAAACAAGTATTTTAATATTCAATTAATATTTTAATATGACTCTAAAAAATTTTAGAAATCAAAAAACTAACTGGTATAACATTACAAAATAAGGATTTTTAATTTACTATCTTTTTTACTAAAGTAATAAAATATAGGGTCTTTATTGAAAATAAGTTGTTTTTACCGGATTTTTTATTCAAAAAATAAAGCTAATATAAAGCTTTTCTTCAAAAATATTAATTTATGATAAAATTTGCAAATTTAAACTAGTTTACCTCTAAATATATCTTATAAAGAATTTCTTAGATGTTATCATTAGAAGTAACATCTTTTATTATTTATAAATTAGTTATTTTTCTAAAATATTTTCGTTAAAATTTATTTTAATCTAAAAAAACTTTTTTATAGACCATTTTAAATAAAATAATTTAAGAAATAATATTTTTTAAATTAAAAAAATTCACACAAAAATATTTTAGTTTTTTAAACATCGCAAAAAATAATTTTATTTTGATAATTAAAAACTTAAAAATAGTTCGGAAATTTAAGAAATAAAATAAATAAATATAAAATTTTTTCCTCAGAGTCTGAAACACATACTAATCTTTGCTATACCTTCTATATATAATATAAAAAACTCTATTTATAAAGAAACATATGGTAAAATATATTCTAAAAAAAATATATTTTTATGTGTTAAATATTTAAATAGTTGAGAAAAAATAAATATTCAAAGAAAAATTAATATAAAAAAATTATATTTTCAATAGAATAATATAAAAATCTAAATTATGTGCACTATTTATTCAATATTTTTTATGAAAGATGATTTTAAAAATTTTTTTTAATTTTTCATGTCTTTTTCATTGAAATGTAAAAATTATTTTTTGCAAAATTTATTCTCTGGTATTCAAATCATATAATCATGCTGACGTAAAACAAATTTAAAACTCAAAGCTTTTTTTACAGTTACATTTTTCAAAAGTTATTATTTTACTAATTAAAGAATCGTCGAAACATCAAAATATTTTAAAACTTATGAAATATGTTTTAAATGCTTTATTTAAAATTTTCGTTTGATAATTTTTATTTTTTTCTCATATAAGAAGGATTAACGCAGCAAGGATACGTAGTAGATTGAAAACTTTGAATAATATTATAATCATTTAAAAAAATTTCAAGTTGTTGTAAACAATAATATAATCCTTTTTCGGCATCTATTGGATTATCACTTATGCAGTATGCTGTCCAAAAAAAATCAAAAATGTTTTTAATCATATTTTGTAAAATATTATCTTTCAGTGTTTTAAAGAACTTTCGGATAAGTTCGTAATCACAATGCAATTTTTTTTTTAAATCAGTAACCATATCATCTAGTCGATTGTTTGGTTCGAATAAACTAGCTTTAAATTCTTGAAAATTTTCCAAAATTCTTTCGAGTATCATTAGTAATTTTTCTAATTTTTCTTTCTTAGTTATTAGATAATTTATATCAAAAGAAAACGTTTTTTTAATATTATCGTCTTTGTTCATTCTAGTTGACCATTCAAGCGGAGAATCTAAGATCCTTCTTAATAAAAAATTCGCTCCTCTTAAATATTCATACCCGATTAGATAGCCGTAGTTTTGTTTTTTTACAAAATCAAAACACCAAGATATTATCCATTTATCTGCCGATTCTACTCTTAATATCCAAAAAAATAAAATCATTTATTACCCCTCTGATCAATTTATTTTTATATCATTCATTTTTATCATAAAAATTTTCTTATCTTTTATTTGATAAAAAAGACTAAAAAATTTTAAAACTAAACATTATTTGATGTTTATATTTTTTATTGACTCATTTTTTGTGATATTGTTATTTACTAATTACTGCATAAAATACGACAATTATAATAAAATTTTCATTAAAATGCTAAAATTAGTTTTGAGTATTTCTTAAAAAAAATTTAAATACTTTTTTATATTATCTAGTTTATATTTCTATTTAATTAAAATTCTAGATATCAAAAATCTATTACATTCAAAGCCAAAGATGTGAATTTTTTTTCAATTCATAAAAATAAAGTTTTTGTTAATTTCTAAACAAAGTAAAAAGTTTAATATAAGAGAACAAAAATCAGAAGCAAAAATAAAAAACAATAATGTGTTCAACTGTAGTCATAGTCAAATTTAATCTTTTAAATAAAAAATTTTTACAATAATGTTTTAAAAAACTTTATTAGTAATCTTTCTTTATTAGTTTATTGAACTAAAATTTATTTTTAAATAGAAATTACTATTTCAAATTTGAAACTAGGAATCGCAAATTTTTAATCATTGTCTGACACTTTAATTTTCAGATATATATTTTACAGATGAAACTCTAAATATTATTATTTATATCTTTACCTAAATAAAATTCTCAGATCACATTTGAAACTTAAAATTTTATATTTAAATTTCTATCGCGATTTGATTCTTTTATTTTGATATTCATAAAAAATTTTACTTTGTTTAAAAAGTTTTTATCAATAAAATATTGATTTCCCAATTTTTAAACAATAAAATATAAGTAATTTCCTTTTCGGTGCAGATTACACAAATTAATTTTAATGAATTAAGTAACATTTAGTTAATTTTTTTTACTTAAGATATAATTTTTTCAAATAATAAATTTTATATTCTAGAAAAAATTATACAAAAAACAATTATTACCTGGATTTTAATTTAGATGATAGATTTTTCTTATTATTTTTTATTTTTTTCAATTACAGGTGATATATTAAAATTACAAAGTGAATATTAATAATTTTAAGTGTAAATTTATTATTTTTACTTTTTTTCTAATATTTACAAAATAGAGATATTAATTTCATATAATGTGAATTATAAAAGTAATATCTTTATTTTAAAAAAACAAAAAAAAAGTATAAATTAATAAATTTTTAGCTTAGAAAAAAAAATATTTATTTAAAAAAGAACGAGATAAATGAAGATTAAATATTAAATATTTTTATTGAAAAAAAAACTAACAAAAAAGGTTTTAAATAAAAAAACAATCTTCATATGATAAATTAATATTATTTTTATGTATTTAATTAACAATATCAATGACCTTTTTCGGATATTAATTTTATAAAATTTATACATAATTTAATGTTTTTTTTATTTTTTTTGCAGATAAAAAATTTATTTTAAGAATTTTTATAAATTTAAAATTTTATTTTTAAAAAGTTATTAAAATTAATACCATGAAAAAAAAGGATGTTTTAGATAAAATTCAAGTTTTAGTAAATGAATTATTAACACCACAGTTTTGCAGCAGACACCACATAGAAAGTTATAATTCTTTTATAATCAATGATATTCCATCAATAATCTCAGCTAACAAAACTATTTACTCAGACATTGATCATGCTTTTTTTCTTACTTATAAGTCTATAAGAATAACTAAACCTTCGTTAGAAGAGGATATGAATACAAGAATTATTTTTCCGCATGAGTGTAGAATGAGAGATTTAAGTTATTCAGCAAATTTATATGCTGATATTGAATATACCAAAGACAAACAGGTTTTAACAAAAAATAATGTGTTTCTTGGTAAAATACCTGTTATGTTGAGAAGTATACTTTGTCATTTGTGGGATGATAACAAATCTTCTCATATAATTAATTTTGGAGGAGAACGTTTTAAGTTACCAATCATAAAATCTCAATCTAAAAAAAATGAGATAATTTATCAAAGTAAAGAATGTATTAATGATTATGGAGGTTATTTTGTTGTGAATGGTGTAGAAAGAGTAATACTTATTCAAGAACAGCTATCAAAAAATAGAATTATAGTTGAACCGGATAAACAACATCAAAGAGTTGCATCTGTTACTTCTTCTACTGTAAATAGAAAGAGCAAAACTGGAATATATTTGAATAAACATTCCATTTTATCTGTGAAGAATAACATTTTTACTTCCGATGTGCCATTGATTGTTGTTTTGAAAGCTTTAGGAATGACTAGTGATAAAAGTATAACAGAATATATTGGTTATGATCAAAAAATAATTGACATTGTTGAAATTTCACTTGAGCATTGTTCAAAAGAGCAAATATTTACTCAAAAACAAGCTTTGGAATATTTGTATAATTACATAAAATTGACGTATGATGATTCTTTACAAAAAATTGACAAAGCCCAAAAAACAAGAAAATTGATAAATGATGTAATTTTGCCAAACATACCTAATGAAGGTATTAATCAATTAAGAAAAGCTATCACTTTATGTTTTATGGCTAAATATTTATTGCTTGATGATAATGTTGACGACATAGATTTTATTGGAAATAAAAGATTTGAGTTATCAGGTCAATTATTAGCTTTACTTTTTGAAGATACGTTTATACGTTTTAATGCGGAATTAAAAAAATCAATCGACAAGNTATTATCACGAACAAGAAGTGATAATTTTGATGCTCTTTCATATCTAAATTTACAAGTAAATCTGATTACTAACTCATTTAACAGAGCAATTTCTACAGGTAATTGGACANTAAAAAGATTTAGAATGGAAAAGAAGGGGGTGTCACAAGTACTTTCCCGTTTATCTTACACTTCTGCTATTGGAATGATGACTAGAATACAAGCACAGTTTGAGAAAACTAGAAAGGTTTCTGGTCCAAGAGCATTACACACTAGCAGTTTTGGAGTATTGTGTCCTAATGATACTCCAGAAGGAGAATCTTGTGGTTTGGTAAAAAATCTGTCGTTATTAGCACATATTACATCTGATTATAAAAAAACTTCACATGAAGAAATAATTTTAGAAATTAAAGATTCAGAAGATGATCAGACTGAAAAAATCATTCACAAAATGAAAATTTTACATTATTTGAGATGTAAACCTTATGATATTGAAAATGGATATTCTATATTTTTAAATGGTTCCTTTTTAGGTGTCACCAATGATCCTGATGATTTTATTCAACAAATTAGAAAATTAAGGAATCAAAATATTTTTTCTCCTTCAACTTCTGTCAGCAAACAAATAACAAGAAAAACTATTAATATTTCAACTGATTCAGGTAGGTTATGTAGACCTTTATTTATTTTAGAAAATAATAAAACCTTGTTGACTGTTAATGATATTGATTTGATCGAACAAAAGTATAAAACTATTGATTCAGCTTTTTCTGAAGGCAAAATAGAATTTATAGACGTAAATGAATGCAATGATTCTTTGATTTCCTTTTTTGATCCCTCCAAAATAACAGGTTTAGATTTTAAAAAGCAGAAAAATGATATTGATTTACAATTTAAATTTAGTGAAGAGAACGTTTTATACACACATATGGAACTGTGTGATTACACTTTGTTAGGTTATATTGCAAGTTTGATCCCATTCCCAAATCATAATCAATCACCAAGAAATACTTATCAATGTGCCATGTCTAAACAAGCTATGGGATTTATTCACACTTTTTATAGAGAAAGATATGACACGGTGCTTAATATTCTTACTTATGCTCAAAAACCTATAGTTGGCACTCGAACTAAACAATTTATGCCATCTNGTATAAATGCTATGGTGGCAGTGATGTCTTATTCTGGGTATGATATAGAAGATGCAATGATTTTAAATAAAGCTAGTATTGATAGAGGATTCGGTCGTGGTGAAGTTTATAAAACTTATAAACAGGAAATAAAAGAATTTCAAGATGGCACTAAACAAAAGTTANTCTTTAATGTAAATCCAGGTGAAATATTAGAAGATGGGCAATATTTTATAAATCTTACTACAGGAATCCCCGATAAATTGACTGGTGAAAGGTATAAAGGATTAGATCCTATAGTATTAGATACAATATATGTTACTACTTCGGATGTGCCTATTGTAAAAGGACGCCTAAGACAAGTTAGAGTTCCTGAACTAGGAGATAAATTTAGTAGTAGACATGGNCAAAAAGGTGTTGTTGGACTTATTGTACCAGAAGAAAACTTACCATTTAATGAGCATGGAACTAGGCCAGATATAATCATGAATCCACATGGATACCCAAGCAGAATGACAGTAGGTAAATTANTAGAATTAATACATGGAAAAATGGGTGTTTTAGAAGGCACAGAAATGGATGCTACTATTTTTTCTTGTGAATCAGAAAATTATGGGATATTAGATTTAGAAAAAATGAATATTAAAGATAAAAAAGGAAATTTACCAGATGAAATCATAGAAAATTACAAAGAAACATTTAATACATTAGCTAAACATGGGTACAGTTATACTGGAAAAGAATGTTTTTATTGTGGTATCACAGGAGAAATAATGGAAGGATATGTCTTTTTCGGTCCTATATATTATCAAAAACTTAAGCATATGGTAGCAGATAAAATGCATGCTAGAGCCAAAGGACCTAAGGCGTTATTAACAAGACAACCAACAGAAGGAAGAGCAAAACAGGGAGGACTAAGGGTTGGTGAAATGGAAAGAGATTGTTTNGTGGGTTATGGTGTTTCACAAATTATTTTAGAAAGACTTATGGTTTCTTCTGATGGTTATGTGATAAAATTTTGTAAAAAATGTGGCTTAGTTGCTACAAAAGAAAAATGTTGTGGTGATTTAATACCTTGTACTGTTCCTTATGCCTTTAAATTATTACTCTTTGAATTATTAGCAATGAACATTGTTCCTAAAATAAAATTATCATCCTGTTAAAAGAAAAAAAAATAAATAATTTTTAATTTTCTATTTTTGTTTTTAGGTTAGGAAATTTTTAAATTTTTTTATTTTTTATGTTTTAAAAATACATTAGAAAAAATAGATATTTCCAAACAAATAACAAAAATAAATGCAACAAGAACAAAAATCAGATATAAAAACAATTAAGATAATATTTTTGACTGTGTTGTATTATATTACTGCACTTACATTATCATTTTTTACATCATATTTTTTAAACGAAAAAAGATGGAATTTTTCATATCCGATTTTTATCGCCGGAACACAGAATTTTCTACATTTTATATTTGCATTTATATTTACGCAAGAATTATTTACCTTTTCATTGATTAATGTTCCATGTTTTGTATCTGCCAGCATTGATATAGGAATCAGCTCATATTCTTTAAGGTATGTTACACTTGCATTTTTTACAATGGTAAAATCATCAGCCCCTGTTTTTATTTTATTGGTTGGATTTGTTTTAGGAATAGAAAAACCTTCAATTTTTCTGTTTTTGTTAATGTTTACTATTGGTTCAGGGGTATTTTTAACCTCCTTCAAAGATACGAAATTTGATTTAGCAGGATTTTTAATGATTTCCACAGCCTCTTTTATGGCTGGTTTTAGATGGGCTTTTGTTCAATATTTAATAGAAAAAAGAAAAATACAAAAGAAATGTGTAATAAGCACAATTAGAGATCTTTGTCTTCCTATCTCCGTTTTATTACTTTTTTTCTCATTTTACGTAGAAGGAATCAAACAAATACTTGTAAAAGAATTTTGTAAACAAAGAGTTCTTTTTAACACTGGGTATATTGTTTTATCAGGGCTNCTAAGCTTTACTTTATTAGTCTCTGAATTTTACTTAGTAGAGAATACCAGTGTAATTTATTTATCTATGGCTGGGATAGTTAAAGAATTAATTGTAGTGTGTTATTCTGTTGTAAAAAGAGAAATTACACTAAACTTAGTTAATTGTATAGGATTATTTGTAAGTATTTCTGGGATTATTTGTTTTAATCTGACCAGAAATAAGATTAAAGAAGTGTAAGAATATTAGATTATTAAATATTTATCTTTAAATTGTACGCCGCAAACTAGGAAAATTTACAATATAATCTTTTGTAAGTTTTTGATAAATAAACCTAAGATTGTTATAAAATAAAAAGAGATAGTCATAAATTTTTTATAAAGAAGATATTTAAAAGGTTTTTATTAATTTAATCAACAATAAATCAGTAAATTTTTTAGTAAACTTAAATTACTTTCTTTATATTTGATTCTATTAAGTTTTGACAAAAATATGATCATAAATTTTATAATATTGAATATAATGTATAGCAAAAGATCTTTGTATAAATTTTCCATCTAGAGGTTAAAATGTTTTAATAAATCTTATTATTTTATAATATTATAAATCTAGGTATTGTAATAATTCAGTAATAACAAATTCATTGTATAAAAAAAAAATATTTAATTTTATGACATAATTAGATTTAAAAAATTTAATAATAAGAGATTTAATAAACTATTATTTTATTAAATTAATTATCTTTTAAATATTTTAAAATAAAAATAAATTTAAAAATAAAATTCAATGTTAATTATTTTAATCAATCTTTCTTTTGTCTTTTATTATTTTCCTCTTCATTTATTTTCCTAACATTAGGTTTATTCTTAGGAGAAGTTATTTTGTATGCAGGACTGGTAGGAGAATAAACTGGTGATTTAGGAGTGTACACTGGTGAATTAGGGGTGTATACTGGAGAAGTAGGATTATATACTGGACTGGTAGGAGAATATATGGGAGAGCTTGGTGAATACACAGGGCTAGTAGGAGAATACACTGGACTGAAGGTAGGACTATACACTGGACTGGTAGGAGAGTAGACTGGAGAAGTAGGATTATAAAGAGGTGTGGTAGGAGCATACTCTTTAGTAGCATTTGGTGAAAAAGCAATGCTCATTCTGGTAGGTGTTGTAAGTGTTTCTGGTGATAAAATCACAGGAGTGTGTATTTCTCTTAAAAATTCATACTTTCTTGCTAAAGGTATTACAGATTGTAACATGTCTAAATCTAAGATAGTTTCTGTTGATCCTGTCCCTATTTTAGACACTTGTCCTAACATAATTGATTCAGTAACACCAGAAGTAAAATTCTTTTCAGCAAAACAAGCAGCCTCTAATAAAATTTCTACTGTTTCTTCAAAAGAAGCTCTTTTTAAAGCACCCGTACTTGCTCTGTTCACTCCATGTCTGGTTATTCCTCTTAATCCTTTCATAGTCATAACATCCGCCAAAAGAGATAAGTGTCTGTTATTAACGTATGAACCAGAATTAACAATTACACTTTGTACTTCTCTCATAATTACTTCCCTTACAGCCTCTATTCCCAAAGTAGAATACACTTCAATCAAATCATTACTATAAATAAATTTACTATCCACTCCTTCCATAAGAAAAGATTCACTTAAATTAGTGCCATCAGTTTGTATCATCCATTTTTCTTCTTCAGAATTAGAAATGGTATTTTTAATTTCTAAGCCTGTATTTTCATGATTTGTTTGATTTCTCATTTCTTCTTCATCTAATAATTTTAATTTAGAAAGAACATCTTTGTCTTCTGCAGTATTTTCAGTTATAAGTCTCATTCTTTCATTAAGTTCTTTTAGTAAATTTCCCTTCTTACATTCTTTTTGGTTATTTTTTTTATTTTTATCATCCAACAATAAATAACATTTGTTAATTCCTTTAATTCCCATTAAATGTAACTTAATTATTTCATACATGACTTTTTTAGCAAAAGCTTCGTCATGCTTTGGTTTAATTCTCACTCTGATAACTAAAAATTCTGCATTAAAATCAGAACAAATTATTTGGATATCATTTTTGAATGATTGTTTTAATTTGTCACTGACATATTCCAAGCTAAAATTCTTTTTTAGTAATTTTTCTCTAAAAATTTCCATTCTAATGACCCATGGCCCTAAGTCACTTTCATTTTCTTCTAAAAATGCGTAATAAGCATCAATAAAATCATTGTCCTCAGGTATGACTGAACTCATACAATTAGGATCATAAATTATTTTAATCTCTTTGATAATATCATGCATAGAAGTGTATTCCATTTTGTTTCCTATTTCCTTTGCTATTTCCAATGACCCATTTTGTAAATAAATCTTTTGCATAGGTGTTTTTATAAGTTTGATTACATTGATCAGTTCTTTTAATCTAGGAACACCTTGCATAACATTCTGAGCTACTCCAGCAAAATGGAAAGTATTCAAAGTCATTTGAGTAGCTGGTTCTCCAATGCTCTGCGCTGCTAAAGTACCAACCATTTCATTAGTTGTTACGTATGATCTTCCTATTAAGTGATTAATTTGGTTGAATACGTAATTCAATCCCAGTAAACTGTAATTATCTTTAAGTAAATTAGTCAAATTAAATACATTTCTTACCAAAATTAACCATTGAGGATTAAAATTCTTTTCATTCTCATATTTTATAATTCTGTACAATTCATTTAATTTGTTAACGTAACACAAAAATGAATTATTCTCTCTTTTATATTTTCTTAATCCATTAATGTATAATCTTTTTAAATTGAATGGTAAAGAAAGTGTTAAATTTTCATGTAAATTCAAATCATTTTTTAAAACATTTTGTTCTACTTTTAGTAAATCATTGAGATTTAAATAAGAAGAATATTCTTCATTTTCTAAAATTACTCCTAAAAATTCTCTTAAATATTCTTTTGTTGGATTCCATTCTTCTCTTAAAATATTAATTGGATAATCAAAAGAGACTAATTTTAATTTGTTAAGGCTTTGTGATTCTAAAAATGTTGCATCAAACATATCATTTCCATATTTATATTGGTAAAGTGTATTAGCTGATCTTACTGATCCATCATAATTCACTCTAGCATCCTCTAAACTTTTTACAATCCTTCTTTGGATATACCCTGTTTCTGCTGTTTTACAAGCAGTGTCAATCAATCCTTCTCTTCCACCGATTGCGTGATAAAAAAACTCAATGGCATTTAAACCTATTAAATAACTGTTAGTAACAAATCCTTTACTGTCAGCTGAGTAATCATCTTTCACAAAATGAGGTAAACCTCTTTTATTAAAACCAAAAGGAATTCTTTTTCCTTCCAAATTTTGCTGACCAACACAAGCAGTGACTTGTGAAATATTAATGTTGCTTCCTTTTGATCCTGAAAGTACCATTTGTTTTAAACCATTACAATTCTTTAAAGAATTGATAGAAAGAGTACCACTGACATCTCTTGCTTTGTTTAAAATAAGAGTAAGTCTACTTTCTAAAGCACTTTTTAAATCCATTCCTGGTAATTTTTCACTTTTCTTTAAAATTGACTCTTTTAACAAAACGTCTACTTCTATTTTTGCATTGTTAATTGTTTCTTTAATTTTTAAAGAAGTGTTGTTTAAAGGAATTGTGTCTCCAATTCCAACAGAGAAAGAAGAAAAGTAAGTAATGTAGGTGTTAATAAGTCTTTGTAACTTATTAATGAATGAACTAACCTCTTCAGGTCTCTTTTCCAATGCTAATACGTGTATTAAACTGCCATGTGAAGTACCAACCACTTTTTTACAAACTTGTCCTGACAATAATTGACTATTATAAATTAAAACTTCTCCTCTTTCATAATTTATTTCTTCAGGTAAAATTGAAGAAAATAATTGTTTACCCGTAAAAAGTCTTTTAGGTCTTAAAATACAACACTTTACTTTGTTTAAAGTATTTTTCTCTGTAATTGTATTGTACATAAAAAAGTTGTAGTCTTTCTGTGTAAAAAATAANTCTTTTTTAGTGATTCTAAACACTCCAATACAAGAATCTTGTACGATCCCAATGACTGGTTTATTTGCTTGTGGAGAGATAATATTTTGTGTGACACTCATTAAACAACTTAATTCACTGATAGAATTATAAGATTGTGGCATATGCATATTCATTTCATCCCCGTCAAAGTCTGCATTGTAAGGGGAAGTGGCTGATAAATTTAATCTAAAAGTAATTCCCTCCATAACCTTCACTCTGTGTGCCATCATTGACATTTTGTGAAGTGAAGGTTGTCTGTTAAACAAAACATAATCACCGTTTAGCATGTGTCTTTCTACAATATATCCTTCTTCTAAAGAAATGTCACTTCTATTGAATCTTAAATCAATCCTTTGTCCATCTTTTCTAATAACGTAATTTGCTCCTGGGTAGATTGATGGCCCGTTTTTTACTAATTTATTTAATTTCTCGAAATTAAATGAGGTAACTCTTTCTGGGAATGTTTGAATCATAGCTATTTTAAGTGGTACTCCTAATTCATCCAATTCAATATTTGAATCAGGTGTAATAACAGACCTGGCTGAGAAATCTACTCTTTTTCCCATTAAATTACCTCTTACTCTTCCTTCTTTACCCTTTAAACGAGTAGAAATGGCCTTTAAAGGTCTACCATTTTTCTGTAATGCTTGTGGTTGACCACTAATTTCATTATTCATAAGTGTTGCTACGTGAAATTGTACTAACTGTTCATAATCTCTAATTACATGAGAAGGTGCCCCTTCTTCTTCGTATTTTTTTAAGTTTTGATTACTTTTTATGATATCAGAATANTTGTAAGTCAAATCATCTTCTCCTCTTAAAACACCTTCTATTGCAATACTTGGTCTTACACAAGGTGGACAGACAGGCAGAGCTGTAATTATCATCCATTCTGGTCTGCTAAACTTAGAATCAAATCCTAATTTTAAAATATCATCCTCTTCTATTTTTTTAAAAATAGAATTAACCTTTTCACCTGTTAACATAACTTTTCCTTCTGAATTTTCTTCTCCTTTCATATACACGTATAAAACTAACCCTTCTTTTTTAATCAATGGCTGTCTATTATTACAATGTTCACAGATTGATTTAGTTTTATTCATTTCCCAAATTTTATTTAATTTCAATCTATTAACTAATTTGTTAGAACCTTCTTTATTTTCAAAATCATCTTTAAATTTTATCTTTTTAATTTTTGAGCAATAAAAACAAATACTCTCTAAAACTTTCTTAATTTTACTGATGAATCCAACATGAAACATAGGTTTGTTCAATTCTATGTGACCAAAATGTCCAGAACATGCAGAAGAATCTTTACCGCAGGTCAAACATAGATATTCCCTATCAATAGTACCCATATGCAAATCTACTAAGCCTTGACTTTTAGGTATCCCATTTTCTATTGTTTCAGGAAACTTTACTTCCACTGTAGACATAGACCTTATTTCTTCAGGGCTCATTAATCCAAATTGTATTTCATTTATTCTTTTTGTATATTCCTTCATTTATGGCTTTAATTTTTAAAAAAATAAAAATAATTTTTTTAATTTATTAAATATTTTTGAAGTCAATTTAAATTAAAAAAAAATTAAATAAAAAATTAATTTTTAACTAAATTTCATCAAACCTTCTACTATTTCTTTAGAAAAAGGTTTAAATAAAATTTCAATATTTTCTGATATTTTATGATTATTGGGTAATAAAGNAATGCTGTNTTNNNNANNNTTTCTTCAGTATTATTGACCAAATTAGATATTTTTTTAGAAATTTTTGGTAAGAAAGGTTCAATCAAGATACCTAAAGTAGAAACTATAGTCACTGCGTAAGAAAATGCTGTATTTTTTATTTTTTCTTCGCTTTTAACGTTACTTTGTAAAAAATTATTTCCTAAATGAGAAATCTGTAAAATTATTTGTAAAGCTTCTCTTAGATTTATTTCTTCCATGTTTCTAAGATAATCAACGTAACACTGATTAATCTGATCAATTATATTAAATTCTAATTCTGTTTCGTATCTAAGAGTACAATTTAATTTTGATTTTACAAATTTTAGTGTTCTGTTTATAAAGTTTCCTAAATTGTTCATCAAATCAGATTCATATGAATTTATAAATTCATTAAGTGCAAAATTAGATGATTTTGTTTCCGGTCTGAATTTTAAAAGGTAAAATCTCCAAATTGTGCTGTCTCCCAGTTTATCATCAATCAAATCATATCCAAATATTCCATGCTTATTACTTTTAGAAAATTTTTTATTTTCAAATAATAAATAATCAGTAGCAGATATTCTTGTTGGTAAGAAATTTATGTTCGCTGCGATCATCATTCCTGGAAAGAATATTGAATGAAAAGGTACGTTATCTTTTCCCATAAATTCAATTATTTCACTATCTTCTAAGAAAGATTCATCTGCTTGTTTTACGAAAGAAATGTATCCGATAGGTGCATCAAACCAAACATACAAAACCTTTTCTTTGTACTCTTCAATTGGAACAGGGACACCCCATTTGAATTTTAAATCACGAGTGATGCATCTGGATTGTAAATCTTTGTTGCACCAATCTAATGCTATTGCTTTAGCATTTTTGCTCCATTTATCACAAGATTTGTTAACAAATTCTTTAATTTGACTTTCTAAAGAATCTAATTTCAAAAAAATATGTTTAGTATTTTTAAACACTGGCGTCTTTTTGCAAAGAAAACAAAGAGGGTCTTTTAATTCTTCATCCTTTAATAAAACTCCACATGCATCACACTGATCTCCTTTAGCTCCTTCAGCTTCACATTTAAAACACTTTCCAATTACATATCTGTCAGCCAAAAATATTTGACACGCTTCACAATAAAACTGTTTAATCTCTTTTTCTTCAAAAAACCCATTTTCTTTAATTTTTAAAAATATTTCTTGCGTCAAATTAATATGATTTTGTGAATTTGTTTTACCAAAATAATCAAACTCAATTTCAAACCAGTCATAAATCATTTTATGTACTTTTCTATTTTCTTCGCATATCTCAGAAGGATGACAATTTTTTTCAATCGCAGACATTTCAGTTGCAGTTCCGAATTCATCAGTACCACAAACATGTATTGTTTTTATTCCTGATTTTTTAGAATAACGGGCATACACGTCTCCACTCAACACACATCCTATTACGTTACCTAAATGAGGAAAGTTATTTACGTAAGGTAAAGCGCTTGTCACAATTCTTTTTTTCATGGTTTAAAAAAATTTAATTTTATTAATATAAAAATATTTTTTATAAAAAAATAAAGTTCTAAGACTTTTTTTAATCTAAGATTTATTCTTTATTTTTTTTATTGGTTAATTCATAAATTATAATTCTCCTTAATTTTCCATCCTGTTATGAACAGAAANAANTTTATAGTTTTAGAAGGAATTGATAGATGTGGTAAAACTTCTATCGCCAAAGTTTTATCTGCTAAATTAGATGCTCAGACATTCATATTTCCTGAAAGAAGCTCACCTATAGGTAAAATGTTGGACAGTTACTTAAAAACAACTAAAGATCTTGTTCCTCAAGTACAACATCTCTTGTTCTCCGCTAATAGATGGGAAATGTCATCAGAAATAATTAAAACTTTGGAAACTAAATCAGTTGTTTGTGACAGGTATTATTATAGTGGAATANTCTATTCTTTATTACATAATATTGATTATGAATGGGCAAAACAAAGTGATAAAGGATTACCAGAACCAGATTTGGTTGCGTTTATTGATATAAAGCCTGAAGAAGTTATGCAAAGAGAAGGTTATGGAAATGAAAGGTATGATTCTTTAGAGACACAAACCAAAGTGTATAATTTATACAAAAGTTTGCTTGAAAACAATGAAAATGTTAAATTTTTTAATGGGGACCAACCTGTGGAAAAAATTGCTCAAGATATTTATGATTTTGTGATGACGGAAGATTAAACATTTTCAAAATTATTTTGTTGTATATCTAAATTTCTTCTTCTTTTTATGAAAAAACAAAACTTTTCTTTGATAAAACTCAAAAATCTAAAAAATGTAAAAATTAATATTAAAATTGAAAAAACAATCAAAAGAATTAAAAATATCTTTAAACCTATTGGGTAATCTTTGTATAAAAACTCAAAAAAATTTTCAGAAAAAAAAGTGTATGACGAATCAACTATACATCCTAGTTTTTTTGTTACAATTACAGATGGTTGTGTTGTTGTTGAGGTTCTATGCCCAAGATATTTTCTTAAAAAAGTATTGTTTACTCTTTTTTGAAGAAACATTTTAGTATTTTCTACAATAATTTCTTTACATAAATACTTTGTTCCATTAATTACTCTTGTAATATTAAAATTCTTTGTCATTTAAAGGATAAAATCTTAGAACAAAAAGTTTAAACCTATTTTAATTTTTTATTCAATACGATTAAAATTACTTTTGTAAAGAATAATCACGCTAGAAACCAAACTAAATATTCCTAAAGCTATCAATGAAAGAGATAAAAAAATGTTTCTAACCCCAAAAGAAGACGTTTCAGCAAAAACGATTTTAATATTTTGATAATTTTTATTGCTGCTAATGTTTAAGGTATGATTTCCTTTTTTTAAAAAAATTTTACCATGCAGTTTCCTGAAATTATCAAATGCAGCAATGTTAATCCAATTTACAAATCTTTTATTTTGATTCAGTTTTTTTAAGTCTGTGTTTTTAGACCATGAGATAGGAGGAATAATATCATTTAAATCATAGCTTGTCGGTTTTATAAAATTTTTTTGACTGTTCCAAATAATACCTGAATCACTTATCTCCTGTTTATCGATTAATATTTTAAATTGTGGGAATGAGTTTGCAATTAATCCACACGGATAGATTATTTTGTTATTGTTTCTAATAAATGGTTTACAAGAATCTAAATTTTCCGGTATTTTACCTTTAAGTTGTTTAAAACTTATACTTTTTGAATAATTATAGTAATTTTGATAATAATCTTTGAATTGAATGTAAATTTTATATTCTGCGTCTTTTTGTACATCAAAAATGAACTGCGTCTTTGTGATTGGTATCTCAAAATTACCCAAATTTAAATATTTAAAAGTTAAAAAAATACCAAAAACAATGTCAATAATGCTCATCAACAAAATCAAAATAATTCTTAATTTATTTGGACCGAATGAGAAATATCCTCTCTTTCTACGAGTCAAAATTTCATCAACTTCTTTTTGTAAACATTCTCTAAACATAATGGTATATTTATTTTATTTATTAAGTTATTAATGACCAAACTGACATCTGTTAATTAATATCAAAAGAAATAAAAGTTAATTAATAAAATATTACAATTTTTTATTAATTTATCTTTTGATATGAAATTAATCCTTTTCCTTCAACGAAAAATCTTTTCTTTAATGAATAATTGATATTCTTATAAATTATTTTTTTTTGTATGATTTAAAAACTTTTTAATGTTTAACTTTATGAAAATTTTTCATATTTCGATGTTTTAAGTAAAAAAAAGTATGTAAATTTTTTCTTTATAATGTTTTTAGAGTAAACCTTTCATTATTTAAAATTTTTATTTAAAAATTTATTAGATTAATTATTTTTTATATTGTGATGTATTAGAGATTGTTTGCATGTTATTTCTAAGAATATTTTTCATTTAATCCAGTGATGTTTAAAATACTGTTCTTTATATAAAAACATTAATTTATGAAACTTATTTATTTAAAATCTTCTATTTGGTAAAATTATCAATATAATAAATGTCTATATCAATTAATTTTACAATAATTTATGAAATATTTGTAATTTACAAAAAAAACATTCTTTTTAAACTTATTTTTTCAAAACTATCAAAAAAAGAATTATCTTATGACAAGTATTTAAGATACATTGGTAGATTATTTGTATATTATTAAGTAAAATAAAGTAATATAAGTTATTTTCTTAATTTAAATGTTATAATTCATTAAAAAAAGATATTCTTTAGGTTGTTGATTACTGAGAAATATAATATTTGATTAAAAATTTCTAAATAAGAACCATAAAATTAATGTATCATTTTTCTATTATTATATATTTTTATCAGAAAAATGATTTTAAATATCCAACATATAATACTTTCAGTCAAATATTATTTAATTTTCTGATTGTAAAATCACAAAAAATATTTCTATTTAAAACCTTTTTCATTTTATATAAATCTCTTACACAAATAACTTAAAGACAAAAAAATTATTAGTAATTAATCTAATACTTTTGTTAAATTCAAAACTAAATTTTGTTTTTTAGAAATAATATATAAGAGAAGAAAGTTTTAAAGTCATTTTTTGAATAAATATGCTACAGTTGAAATAATCTTTTAAAGTTTTGATTATGAAAAATACCAATTTTTTTTGTAAGTTATTTCTTCGTTCTTCGTACGGATTTCCTATCCCTATGCAACAAAAAAACATTGCACACAGTAAAATTTTATATCAGAATTAGGTTTGATATAAAATAATTGACTTTCCATTGTAAAAAAAAGTTTTTTCTAGAAACATAAATTAAAGAGGAACGGATTTAATCAATTCATCTTTAGTTTTAGGATAAGGTTTACTTTTAAAATATTCATCCTGAAGTATTTCTAATACACTTGGTCTTTTAGAAGGATCATAGCTTAACATTTTTAACATTAAATTCATACCATCTTCACTCATAGCAGTGAACAATTGTTTTAAATCACTTTCAGGGTAGTCTTTAAATTTTAATGGTAAAGAATCTGTTACCTTTTCAAAATAAGATTGTTCAGGGGTACCTAAAGCTTTAAAAATTAGATCAAGTTGAGAGATATCTGATTCACCTGCAAAAAAAGGTACTCTTAAATATAATTCTGCCATAATACACCCTAATGACCATATGTCTATTGTATTGTTATAATTTTTACATCCTAATAACAATTCAGGAGGCCTATACCACCTGGTAATAACAGTAGTTGTCATATTTTCATTGCTCATTTTTCTTGTCAAACCAAAATCTGCTAATTTCAAAATACCACCTTTAAAAAGAATATTATTTGGTTTTAAATCTCTGTGTATAAAAAATTTAGAATGAATTTCGTTAAGCCCTTTCAAAATCATAATCATCCAAGCTTTGATATCGCTGGCATAAATAATCAGTTTATTAGATTTGATTATATTTTCTAAAGTAAAAGGAATGTACTCTAAAACCATGTGTAATGAAAAATCGTGCATAAAAATGTCAAACATTTCTAAGATAAAAGGGCTTTTAAGCATTTTTAAAGCTTTTATTTCTCTTACCGCATTGATATCAATCCCTTTTACTCCTTGGATTATTTTAAATTGCTTAATAGCTACCACTTGCTTAAAATTTCCTTTAGGTTCTTCTATTATTTTACTTTCTTTCTCTGATTCATACTGTTCTGCTAAGAATATGGTAGAATATGCACCTTCGCCAATTTTCTTCTTCTTTACATACGAAAAATTCATTTATTAATTTTGATATAAAAAAATTAAATTTTTAATTTTTACCATGTATTTTACAAAAATAAATGAAGAAGAAAAAGAAAATTATATTTCAATAAAAGTGGACAATAAAATGTTTTATAAACTTAAACTAAAAAATAATTTAAAAGAAAAGAAGAAGAAAAGATATTCTGACCAGTTTAAAGATAAATCATTTGATAAAAAAGATATTTTAAGAAAATTAAAAATAATTAAGTCATTCAAAGAAAATAACAGTGATTTAGAATTTCTTATTGAGAAATGGACTAAGTGCATTGGTGAATGTATTTTTTGTTTAAGCAGAGAATATTTTTTACCAGCCAACCAAATATTTAAAGCATTTTCTTTAAAGAAGCATGGATTTAATTATGATGATTTTTGTAATAATTCAGAAATAGAAGAAGAAAATTGTTTTAGTGAAAATGAATAAAAAAAAACGCTCTAACTGGGGATCGAACCCAGGACCTTTCGGTTAACAGCCGAACGCGCTAACCACTGCGCTACAAGAGCATATCCTACACCAATTATATTAATAAATCATTATTTATGCAATTTAACCACCTATTTTTAGAACACACTGAATCAAAACAATAAATTTATAAAAATTAAAGTAAAATTTACATTATTAAAAAATGCGATTTTCAAAAAAATAATTAAGTTTATAAAATAAAATGCGATTTTAGAAAAATAATTAATTCAAAAAATAAAAAAATTTTGTATTATTTTTTTACTAAATGAGACATTTCAACAATCTCCAAAGCTTTGTAAATACACAATGGAGCATTAAAACAAGAAGCTCTGGCCTGTAAACAGTTAATAAGTTCAGTTATCCTATAATTTTCCTTAATTATCAATCGTATTTCATCAAAATAATTGTTTAACAACGAATCTACCACTGCTACCACGTATCCTTTATATTTTCTGTATGCCCAAGCTGATATGTTTTTATTAAGAAGGTTTCTTATTTTAAAATAATCTATTTTCTTTAATGCTTCATTGTTTGGAATGTAAGTTGTCATAAAAAGATTTTTTAATTCTGGGTATTTAGGACTGGTAAGGTATGAAAAAACAGCAAAATATTTTTTACATCCTTTTTCTAATATTTCTAAAGCATTGACCTGATCTTCTAACAAATAACCTTTGTTTCTATAATGACATTCTTTTTTAACACTTATTTCTGTTTCTTCAGTTAACAAAGGATTGTTTTTGTTTATTTCTTCACAATTTTTACATCTACAAAATAAAATGTTTTGCTTTTTTACTTTTAGATACTCAAAATTCTTGTTCATAACAAGCTTTGGTTTAAAAATAGCACTGTCTAATGATTGTAAATAAACATTCTCATCATTTTCTGGTATAAATTTGTATTCTGTAGATCCATCAACATAAGAAACTTCTAATTTTCCACTATCTTCATTCGAATGATTGTCAAAGGAATACAAATATAAATCAGTAAAATAAGAAACTGCGTAATTTAAAAGAGAGGGTGATAAATTAATTAAGTCAATAACAATAGCAGCATACTTTAAACTCCTAGGAGAATATTCAAAAAGGAAAAATACGTAATGCGGAATTTGTATTAATCCTCTTAAAAACATCAAAAAAGGATTTTTCTCATCTGATAATTTTCTAAAATTAACAATTTTGTTTACTTTTACAAAAAACTTTCCTAACGCTCTGTTCATAAATTTATAAAACATTAAATTGTCGTAAGAGGTAGAAGAATCAACCATGTCACTCAAAACTTCCATCAATAAATGATTTTCTTTACAATTTTCAATTAAAGTATCTAATTTTAAAAAAGAATAATCGTTGTGCTTCCTATGAAATTTCAAAAAATGATCCCAAGAAAAGTAAAAAGCATTGTACAATTCTCTAATCATAAATGCATTTTCTTCTGATGGGTCCAAAGCAATGACTTGTTTTATTTTCTCAGGTTTTTTAAATCTAACAAAGTCTGTAAAATCTACTTTCTTGTGATAACTAAATTTGTTATTTCTAATAAATTCTTCAAATAATTCTACTGATTCATTTAAATTATAACCCTTTAAGTTTACAACCATGTGATCCACAAAAGAAATATTGTTGTATTTCGCCACTCTCTCTAAAACATAAACAAAGTCATAAATGGTAAAAAGTTTCTTATTTCTTAAAACTAATAAATTAATAATTGATTTCAATCTTTGTATTTCTAATTCTAATACTTTTTGAGATAATTCTTTTCTATCCAAAGCTGTCAGTTGATCAAATTCTAAAACTGTAATGATTCTATTTTCTAAAGCATAGTAAATTAATTTAGAAAATGCAGTAGTGCTGTGCAAGAAATAATGTCTGACTATCAAATAAGAATAAAAAGAAATAGAAAACACTTCATTCAAGAATAAAAACATAAAATGAAGCACTCTGTAATGTAAATAACCAATGATGTGTTTACAAAGTGTTTCTGCTAAAGAATCAATCTGATCAGAATTGATTAATAAATTAAGTAAAGCTTTAGAATGAGATATTAAATTTTCTTTCTTCAATTTTAAATCTGAAAAATATTTTACGTCTGGGTGTTTATTTTCCTTTGGTTTGTCATTTCTTATGATTGCATCTTTGATTGATAATTCTTTTATTCTTTCTTTAATGTCTTTTTCTACATTTTCTTGTTTAGCAATTGTATCTTCAATACAAAATTGATCTAGGTCATCTATTTCTTCGTAATATTCGTAAGATTCTAAGGCAGTAACAAAATTTCTCCACTGTTCTGTCAGTACGTATAATTTAGTATTGGGGATATCCCTGGTTATTCCTGTAAGTTTACTTTTAATTTTTTCTAAATCTTCATCCTTTAATTCTTTAATGACAATTGGTTCGTAAGAAATTAAATTATTCAAAATTTCTACGTTTGGTAAATTCTTTCCTTCTAAAATACTTCTTTCTTTGTAAAATTTATTGTTGTTAATTCTGGTAAATGTTTCTCTTTTCAACAAATTAATACAAATTTCTAAATTAGATTCAATTATGTGATTAACACTTATCTTATTAATATCTAAATTACACAGCTTAAGAAAATTCATAATGTTATTTTTTATACAAACTCTCAATGGTTGATAAGAATTTGTATGAATTAATCTCATTGATAAATTAATAAAAGCATTATGAATATTTTTATAACCATACAATTTTTGTATTTCAAAAATAGTTTTTTCTATTGCCTTAATAATTCTATCAACCAATGTTTTACAAATATCTCTCACACTTACATCAATAGCCATTTGAATGATTGATGAATAAACATTGTCTGGTAAAATGTAATTAGCTAAATATTCTGATTTACACACAACATTGGATGGTAAATATACAAATTCATAATAATCAGCTAAGATTCTTTTAAGATTGTCCTCTTCTGAGTATTTATTGTTAAATTCTGATAATCTTTTTGATGTCTCTTCTATTAAATAATAATTAAAAGCTGATTTTTCTTCTATTGAATTCTTTTCTAACAAAGTTAAATCTAAATTCATTTTCAAAAAAGGTAAATCTTCTTTGTATGCCATAATTTCATGTAAAATTTTTCTTACGTACCTTGTTTTACCATTAAAAATAACATTTTTTGAGTTTAAGAAAAAATAAGAAACAAAGTAAATAATTTCATGTGATGTTAAAATACAACTTTTTTGTATCGCATTCTTAAAATCAAACACTTCTAAGCTAATAAACCTATTTTGTCTGCTAACCAGTTCAGAAAGCACTAATCCTAAATTAATAAACCATGTTAATGTTGCGTAATCAGAGTCTTTTTCTTTTTTATCAATACATTCATTTAACTTCTTTATGTAATTTTTCAGTAAATTAAATAAGTAAACAATAAAATTTTCTGTGAATGCTTCACTTTTGAGTTCATAACAAAATTCAATCACTGACAGCCACTCTTTTACTAAAATGTGTGTGGTAATAAACTTAAACATATTTTCATGTGAAAAATTATCTGTTTTAAATTGGAAAAGATTGTCATAAGTGTGTATAAATGTTCTATCCAATGCTTCTAATCCTAAATCACTTAAACATGGTAAAAGCTTTTTTTTGATTTCTAAATGTGGCCTTGCTTTTTTATGTTTGTAAAAACTTATTATTTTTGCTGCTATTTTTGCTTGATTTTCACACAATAAACCTTCTTCATACATTTCTTCAATAAAAGGATCTAATACATTTATTAGATAAGTAGCTAATTTGTTAATAAAATTTCTCTGATGAATTGTTCCTTTAAATGTTTTCTTTAATCTTTGTATGTTTTTGTAAGATTCTAAATTTTTTTCTATAATCTGAGATTTAAAATTGTTGTTTGCTTTGATACCACTTTCTATTAATTCAATGTTTTCAGAATGAAATTTGTAAATTTTTTCATTGATGTATTTTGGGTAAACATATTTTTCTACTTTGTTATCATTGTGTTCAGAAGAAATTTCATTCTCAAATTTAGAGCTAAAATTAGAGGCAGAAAATGGTAAAAATAAATAATGATTGTCAATTCTTTCTCTTAATTTAGAAAATAAAACACAAGTGTCTGGTTTTAAAGAATTTATTGCCATAGAGAGAGCATTTATCACTGGTACTATTATTTCTACATTCTTACTCATCAAAAATACCAGTAAATTATGAATAAATAAATCATTTTTTACCCTGTAAATAAGAATTGTCCTCAAATCATACAACCCAATTTGATATCCTAAAATTAAAATATTGTATGACAAGTCGGAATTTAAACTTAACACTTGTTCAAAACAATTATTTTCTATTATCAAATTTAAAGCAATGTTTAATGGCACCAATGACAATTTATGAATCACTTTCTTTTGTATTAGTAAAATATTTAAGATGTAAGACTGTTTTTCAATGATTTTTAATTCCTCTCTCTGTGCTTGTAAAATAATAGAAGGAGGATTCATAAACAAACTAGAACTTTTATGGATAGGAAAATCAGAAATTGTGTAAAAAGAATTTTTTACTTCTCCATTTTGAGATGAGTTTGATTTGTCACAGGTATAATGACTGTTTAATTGTCTGTATTTGTCAATTGTTCTTAAAAATAATTCATCAAAAATATCAGAAAATTTCGGTAAAACGTGCGATAAACCAAGAACACACATTTCTGGGCACTCTTGCTTAATTTTCATAATCAAAGATCTGTTATTTAAATTAGCAATACATTTGAATAATTCAACTGAATTGAGGTAATAAACTGAGTCAGTAATGTAATCTGGTTTAATAATCCTGGATAACCCACTTGATGACCCTAAATCTATTTTCTTATCCAAAATAAATGAAACAAAATTTAACTGTGCTCTTTTATTGGACCAATCCAATAAAAATAAAGAAAAAGGGAATGGTTTATTACAAACCTCAGCACATAAAAACAAAGCCTTAAAAACATCTTCAGATTCTAAAAAGATGTTTTGTTGGTCCAAAGCTTTAAAAAATATTGATAAGTCAATGTTACCTGGTAAAGTAGAAAAGAAAGCTTTCTGTTTTGTGGGTGTATCATAAATTACTTCTAAAAATGTTTTTTTATAACTGTTCTGATCAGTTGTTTTGCTTGCATCTATTTTTAATCCTTTATTCATTTTTTCTTCTTCTTGCATAAATGGGCTTTAGTTTGAAATAAT
>RCSS01000115.1:0-10006 GCA_004000155.1 Tubulinosema ratisbonensis | reverse complement strand
TACCTGTAAGAGATTGCTTATTAGTTCCTTCAAGTACTCTAGGCCAAAATCGAATTTACTGTATTTGAAGTCTGATTTAGGAATTATTATGCCTATAATTATCAAAGACACCGAAATAATAAAATAAAACTAGATGTAAAAAACTTAAAATAAATTAACGTCTAGTTATAATTATATTTCAAAAACCTTTTTTAAATTAAAAGTTATAGCATTTGATATGTTTTTCAACCAGAAAAATAAAATTTGTGCAACTAAATAATGGGTTAGCTTTTTTAATAAAATTTTGATTCCAAAAGATAAATAGAATATATTACTTTTTTTAGAAAACAATATGTTTTTTAGTTGTTATAAATCGTTACATGATAAAAGCTTATTCTAAAGTAAAAATATAAATTAAAAACTTTCTCTCCACAAAGTATTATAAAAAACATGGAAAAATCTCGATTATGGGTTATTAAATTCACAAAAGCGTAGCTGAAAAGAAATGTTAGTTGTACGCAAATTTAAGTGTACTTTATATTGCTAAAACTTTACTCATTCCCAAAAGCACTGTAAGTTACCATTAAAAAAGCGAAAGAATAATATTTTTGGAATGAAAAAAAGAAGTGGTAAAAAATATTTTTTAGAAGCTAGAGATATGTCTTTATCCTTAAAAAATTTTGTTTAAACTATCCTTAAGTGTAAGACAAAATACTAAATGTTAAAAATTAATTCAAATATTATAATATCCTCAGAAAATAAACAATTTTTAAAAAAGAAAAATTATTTTAGCACCTATTCTATTCCGAAACTGAGGTTATCGTCAAAAACATAACTAATAGACTAACTTATGCTAAAAATACATTTATTTGAACATTACAGCATGATAAAAGGTGATTATTTGAGACGAAACAAAAATTAACCTAGAATATAATGATGATAGGTGAAAAATCAGGCGTAAAATTTTTGAAGTTTGTATTAAAAACTTGAGCCAAGCAGTAATTTTAAATCCCGTTCATCATTTTGAGGGTTGTTTTGAGCATTACTGGAAAGATAATTAATTTTTATCGACAGAATTGTAGATGGGTTTCTATATTTTGACATTTTTAAATAGAAATTTTTTGAGTCAACCAATAAATTAAATTTTTCAGTATTTATTTATCAACAAAATAATGATCCTAAGCATACTTCGGGACTTATAAAACTTTTTAGTCCTATATCAACTGTTTTAATAATTTTGTCTTTATAATTACTTAACATTAACCCGATTGAGCACATATAATCTTACATAAAAAAGGCTAGGCAACAAAAAATATTCCAAAGAGGAATAAATAAGAGAAGTTAAAAGAACATGGCAGGAAGCACTATCAATCTATGTAGAAAGCTTGCCATCAGTATGAAAAATTGTCTTAAATGTTTTTTTTTGCAAAAGGTAAACATACAAAATATTTGTTGAATATGAAATCAAAAAGGGTTTGAATGTCTATAATTTATAAAAATTTAACTTACGTATAAATCTATAACAATCAAAAATAAATATATTTGTTTCTTAATAAAGTGACACATTCAATCTACATTTTGTGCGCAGTAAATTTTTTAAAAATTGAATTCCGTGTTTAATTGCATAAATCTAATTTTACCGGTCGAAAAATAAAATAAATGTTATAAAATCTAGTCTCAAAAAAGGTTTTCAAACTCAAAGATTTAACAGGGTATTGATTTTTTTGGATTTTTTTCTTAAAATTTTTTGCATCTAGCTTTTTTGTAAAATTTTAGAATAGTAAAAAATTAAAGCATAATACACCGAAAACACCCTTTAGATATAGTAAATTCGATTTTTACTATTTTTTAAAAAAAAATTAAAAATTTCATAAGTTTCTGTTTGCATCAAAAATACAAAAAAGGCCAAAAGATTCTTAAGGGTTTATGTTTTTGTGTAATACAAAAAATAAATATGAAAAACATTTATTTTTACCTTAATTCAATTTTTAATTTTTGTCTAAAAATTCTTAAAGAAAATATATTAGCTGCCAACTTTTTCTTTTACTTACTGTAAATATTATAAGATTCTAATATTCTTCATATATTAAATTTTTTTCGAAAATTGATATTACTTTATTACTCCAAAATTATTGTGTACCCTTTTGCTTTTTTCATAACTTTCTTCCAAATATATTCTCTACCCTTTTAGATGCATTAAATCAATAATCTTTGGTGTGTCTCTTGAAACTATATAAACATATTCTAGCAATTTTATGTAACTAGATTTCATATTGTTACAATTAAGGAAGCAATTCGTTTAACTTCTTGTATTTTTTCGATTATTTTACATCATAAAATTTCTTAAATGCAATTTGATCAAAACAATCTTTTTTTAATAATTAAACTACTCTATCATTTAAAAATAATTAAGACATTTTCTTTACATTCAAGCCAAATATATATGTTTTCGTCATGTTCACACTAGCTTTTTTGCATATACGATACATTAGAAAAACAGAGTGCGATTTTTTCAAGAAAAATATTAAAATGTCTTTTTTGTATAACTTTTGTACGTGTCATATTAATCTTGGCTAAAATTTTTTCTAATTTGCCATAATTAGATTGATAACTGCTATAAATGTTGTAAGAGATTGTGGTTTTGTTGTTCAAAATCATTTTGCATTTAAGTTTTCTCCTTTAAACAAATATATAATTAAAGATTAAAATTAAATTCTGCTCTTAATCTTGAAAAACATTAGAATGTTTGTTTTCTATAATTATTTTTAAATTTATTTTCCTCATATATTTATTCAATAAATCAAAATGAATACAACATTTATGATTTATAAATGTTTATATAAATATATTAATTTTATTTGCTAAATATTTTTTCAGTTAGGTTTTCATCTATTGTTATTTCATAGAAATTCTCAAAATCGTAACTTCATTGTTAATGAAAGTTATATTTACTGTATTGCCAAAAGAAATTTAATTTCGATAAATTAGAAGTGTATTGTAAAAAGTTGCGGAATAAGGCTAAATCAAGCCTAAACTATAATGTTAACCTTATTAGCTTTGAAAAAAATCAAAACTCACAATCACAAGACCAATAGGAATAAATCCCATAAAAGGCTCATGATAATCGAAATAGAATGATCATTTATACAGAGGTTGAGTCTGTGAGAGAAATAGTAAATTAAGTTTTAAGAGGTGAGGTTAGTGAAATTATCAGTTGTATGGATGATTTGGTAACTATTTTCAGGATTTTAAGCGATTTTAAAGCTAAAAAAGGGAGTAGTTTATGAGACTCGGCCAAAACGACCCATTAAAGAGCATACTCACTTTAACAAAATATAAAAACAATTTTTAACAAAACCCTTTTTAAATATTACATTGTATATTTAAATAAAAAAAATCTTGTGGAATAATTATTAGTTCTTATTCAATATAACTGTTTTATCAGAAGATAAAAATTTAATATCGTTTCAAATGTGCTTCTGAGTTTTTACTATCAGTACTACATAGAGATTAATATCTACAATGAAATTTCTTTAAAAACACTTCAAGACTAAACTAACAATACCACTTCTTTTTTATATTTCATATTTAAGAAGTCTTCATAAATTTATAGTATTATTAGTGTAAAAACTTCCAAAATATTTAAATCCTCCAGAATGACAGACTACTCATGACTTCCCACAACATGGTGAAATGCACTGGGTTATGATACGTATACATCAGTAATCTGTGTGGTTTTTTCGAATGTTGTTCACTAAAATTTTTTTAAATGTTTCCGTTGTGCGATCTGGAACAATAAATAGCTTAATACTATTGATATTTTCTTCTTTCATTCCGAAAGCCAATTTATTCTTGGAAATTTGTCATCAAGTGCTAAGAGTTACTGGTAATTTCCCGTGCTTATTTCAATTAAATCCACTTGTACCCTAACGCCTCTTTCCCAATCATTTCAAGTCTCCTATCATTATAAGTTAAATTAATAAAAAAATTTAGATTTGCTTTATTTTTTAGGGGGTTTTTGATATGTTTGNNTTTCGGCAAACATNTTTCTCATAAGAGTTCTCAATCCATTTATAAATGGCAGATAAATGGTCATTTATTTTTATTTTGGGCTGCCCAAAATATTTATAAGCAAAAATATTAGTAATTTTTCTTCCTGTTTTTTCTTTACAGCGATAAAATAATCATTTAAATACCTTTTATTTTTTTCTAATCGCGCTCTGTATCCGCAAAAAGCACAGATTTTTTCTTCTTTAAACCAGCCTCTTGCTCTTGCATATTGTAAAGCAGTGTTATTGGATGAAAATATTTCAGATCTTTCGCTTTCTGGTATAAATAAATTAATAGCAAAAACCATCTTTTTTCAATAAAACTACGTAAGTCGACAAAAATTTTTTAAATTTAATTATGTTGTTTTTGCAAAAAGTTAGTAAAATCAAAAAAAGAACAATGTTTAATTAAAACATCAATATTCTTTGCCCCAAATACTTCAAGGGGCAGAGAATATTGTTGGTTATATCTGTCACACATTTATAAAATTAAAAAAATTTTTTTATTTTTGCATTTAATTTATCTAATTTTAAAACATTTTTAAATATTTATTAAAATAATTAAAATAATTTAAATAATTTAAAGTTTTTATTTTTTAGGTGAGTCTCGTAGCCCTGAACCAAAAGTTTTTCATTAATTAAGTAATATTTATATTAATTTTTCTATGATTATACTTTAATTTGTATCAAAGACTTTTAAATTATAATTCATATAAACTTTGTAGACGGTTTTATTATAAAAAATACAAGAAATATTTTTTAAATTCTCATATTTTTATAAGTTAAATTTTAAAAGAATCCCTTATTTTTATTGGATTAAAAAATAATAAGTTTTTCATTTAAATAAAAAAATTACCTAATTCTTGTTATAAATAAAATAAAAAAAAATACAAAATATTTAATTACCTGTCAAATATAAAAATAAAACATTTTTTACAAAAACAAACAATGCACACAAAAAAATCAATAAAAGATGTACAACTAAAAAACAAAAGAATATTTTTAAGACTTGATTTAAACGTGCCATTGAAAAACAAATCAGTTCTATGCACCCATAAAATAGACTCAGTTTTACCAACAATAAATTACATTCTAGAAAATGAGCCTAAAAAATTGATCATAGGCACCCATCTGGGCAGACCGAATGGGTATTCAGAAGATTTGAGTGTTAAACCTGTTGTTGAATTGATAAACAAAAAATGTAAAACTAATTTTGTGCTTAGAAACTTAGATTCTGATCTAAATGATAAATTTATTTTTCTAGAAAATTTAAGGTTTTACAAAGAAGAGAAAGAAGGTTACAACGATTTTTTTAAAAAGAATGCTGATTTAACTGTGATAGACTCATTTGGTTGTGTGCATAGAAATGATAAATCAGTAACAAACACTTTACTTCCTACTGTTATGGGCTTATTAATGGAAAAAGAGCTTGATTTGATCAAAAGTATTCAAAATGGAGTGGATCTGACTATCTTTGGTGGTGCTAAAATAAGTGATAAGTTAAAATTGATATCAGGTATTAAAAGTAAGAGTGTATGGTTGGTAGGTGCGTTAGCAACCACAGTGTTAAAAAGTAAAGGTGTTAAGGTTGGTAAAAGTAAATGTGAAAATTTAAATTTGACAAACGAATTTAAAGAAATAAACCTCAAATTACCAAAAGATTTTTTGGTTGAAGATAATCAAAATTTTAAATACACAACAGAGATTTGTGACAATGAATCGGTGATTGATATTGGTAAAGAAAGTATCAATGAGATTGTTAAGGATATAAAAGAAAGTAAGAGTGTGTTTTGGAATGGGCCAGCAGGTATTTTTGAGAAAAAAGAGGCTGAAGAAGGTACTAAAAGCATTGCTCAAGCACTTATACAGCTTGTAAAACAAGGAGGAAAAGTTTATGTGGGTGGAGGAGAGACTGCCATGGCAGCACTTCAGTTTGGTGAATTGAATGATTATACGCATGTTTCTACCGGAGGAGGAGCACTTATGACACTTTTAAGTGGTGAGAACATGCCAGGAATTGATGCAATTGATAATAAATAAATCATAAAGTGTCTAGAAAATACAAGTTTGTTAAATATTTAAACCTAGTTAAAATATTTAAATTATCAAAAAATTTGAAGATAAATTCAAACCAAAAATTAAAAATTAAAAATCTAAAAATAAATAAAATTCAAGTTAAATAAATAACTAAATTAAGAAATTAATAAAAAATTAAATCTAAATTAAATGAANGTATAGAAGGTATAGCGAAAAGACCTTAGTATGGATTTACCATCCCTAGGCAACAAAAAAGAACAGAACAAGATTAAACTAAGAAATTGATTGATCTTTACATTTTAGAATCATACTTAACTAAAATATAGCATCAATTATTAATAGCATTCATAAAATTAAAAAAAATCATGCAAAAGTCAACTATCATAAAATTTATATCATACTCTGCTCTTTGAAATTAAGAAAAAGACTGTTGATAAATTTAGTTGAAGTATTACATTCAAATGCTTTTAAACAAACTGTTTATCAAAATAGTAAATTTAAGTGGACTTTTTAATAACAACAATATTTAGCTTTTGTCGTAATTTTATATAACTATTTTTTTTATTTATATATTAGCACATTTTTTTGATTCTTTTGTCAAGTATCCTACCTAATCACCTCAGTGTAATAGTTGTTCTCGCTAACCGTACTATAACAAAAAAGCGAATAAATCTGATTGGCTCCTCAGCTTTACTAGTGATAAAAAATTTAAAAATACATTAAAGAATCAGATTTCAGTTCACAAAAAAGTTCCTTATAAATTCAATAAATTATATGGCTGTATCTTTGAATAAGCAACATTTTATACATTTAAAAATACTTTTTATCACAATACTGAAGGATCCCTTTATGCCTCGTATCTCAACATGGTATAAGACTCATAGGATACAGCAATCTTTCATAAAATTAAGTTTGTTTAATAAATTATTTCTAAACTAAAATATTTCAAGAAGATACATCCGCTTTCGCCAAAGGCACAACAATATTAATATTAAAAAATTTTTTGAATATTAATGTCGTATCTTGAGGTACCAAGTCCTTATGGGACACATAATTTATAAATAAAGATTTGTTTTTTTTGTTTTTAGTTACAATTCCTTTATTTGTACCTCTTTCTATTGATTGTTTTGTCTAAGGGTCATTTAGAAAATTTAGAATAAAAGTAAAATTTCTAATAGAAAAAACGAGGGTCGTTTTTTCAACAATTAATATACTTAAATTTACAAATTTGTGTTTTAAAAAAATTAACAATAAAAATTTTAATTTTATTTTTTTAAAATATAAAAATTAGAAAAAAAAGAATTTAAATTAGTTAAACAACTTAGAATAATTATTTATTATTAAAATTTACTAATCAAATCAGTTTTCTTTAAAAGCTTTTTCATTAATATTTTTTATAAACAATTTATATTAAAAATTGATATAATTTTTAAAAATTGATTTTTTAATTTAAATTTTTACGTTTAGAAATTGATTGTCAGAGTATTTATGTAGCTAAATTTGATTATTAATGTAAACTTTACTTTACATATCTAAATTAATAAACTTTTACTTTTTAAAACTAAAAATTAATTCTATTAATTTAGTTTTTTAGACTGTGAAATTTATTATTTAGGGTAAACTTTTTGTTCATCTATTTTTGATAATTTAGCATGTTAAATTGAAATAAATATGTAATTTAATAGTTAAGTTAAATTTTACTTATTTATTAAATTCTATAACTGTTTTTAAACACAGATTAAAAAAATGACAGATGAATATATTTTTTTGTTTAGTGTTTCAAATATCGGATATGAAATATTCTTTTTTTAATGACAATATTTACTTATTTCAATGTACTGATTTAAAGCTATTACAAATGTATATATGTTTTTAATATACAGCCATAGAAAATTATTTATAAAAGTATTTCATATACTAACTATATATATTTAATTAATATTTTCTAATTATAAATGCCGGTTTTAGTTTAATACACTTTTGATCTTTATGATATTTTAATATCAAGAATCAGTAAAAATTTTGATAAAGTAATTTATTATAATCTATACCCAAACATTTCTAACAGATCAAAGTCGTTTGATTTAAGAACTCCTTTCTTGCTATCGATACCATTTAAACAAGGTAACTGTTCTCCTTTTCTATCGATAGTAACCAACTTGTCTATAAAATTTCCCTCCAAAAATATACATACATAATTTTAGCTTATGGGTTAAAATGTATAAGCAAATTCAAGAGAACGTCGTCGCTATTATGCTAGATTTAAAGGGTAGAGGGCTTTCAATTCGAGAAATAGGTGAAATGTTGAATATTCCTAAAGTACAGTGGAATATCACCTTAAAAAAGTAGAGAAGACTAATTGTCTTCAAAGAAGGGTTGGTTCAGGCAGGAGAGAACTACTTGAATGCCAAGAGAAAAGCAAAATACTTAGTTTAATCCAAACCACTCTAGAGCTGACCGCAGTTGATATCGGTAATATACTTAAGACCCTATATCGCAAAGATTTTTCTGCTAAAACTATATAAAATTTTCTAAAAAAAAGAGAATTTCATAAATACATATGCCGCTGAAAAACCAAAGCTTTCTCCCAAAAACATTTTAAATCGTTTAGGTTTTGCTCTTAAATACATCTATTTTACCAAAACAGAGTGGGATTCCGTCATATTTTCAGACGAAACAAAGATAAATTTAGAATATAATGACGGCAAAAAGAAAATTTGGAGAAACCCTAAAGAAAGACTAAATGAAAAAAACATCTGCAAAACTGTTAAGTATAATGGAGGCAATGTAATGTTTTGGGGGTGCTTTAGTAGTTCAGGAGTAGGTAATCTTGTGGTTATTAATGATACGATGGATAGGTTTTTATACCTAAATATATTGAAAGAAAATCTTACAAGTTCAGCTAATAAATTAAGAATTGAAAATTTTATATTCCAACAGGACAATGATCCCAAACACACTTCTAAATTAGTTAAGGGATTTTCTCAGGAAAAGAAAATAAAGTTATTGGATTGGCCGTCTCAATCGTCTGATCTCAATCCTATTGAGCATCTTTGGGCTTATGTGAAGAAAAAATTAGGAAATTCGAAGTATAAAAAAGAAGAGCTTATAAGGAAAGTCTTTGAAATATGGTATAATATACCAACGGAGTTATGTAACAAACTTGTCTTTAGCATGGAAAATAGATTAAATGCCGTTATTAAAGCTAAAGGAAAACATGCAAAGTATTAAATAATTAAAATATATTTTATATAAAAAACTTTATTAAATACACCAAAATTAAAAAAATTTTTAAATGATCTTATTTTATTTTTTTTAAATAAACAAAAAATTCGTGAAAGAAGTTTTTAGAACGTAGTTATAACTTCACTATGTTTAAAATGTTAAAATATATGTTTTATTTTTTTTGATTTAAACCAAAGTTATTCTTTTTTAATTTTTTACTTTTAGTATTAATGCTTTAAAATATTGTTACAAACATTTTATATCGATAAAGTATATATTAAAAACTTATTTTCGCAAATAAATAATTGATGAAATATTTTATTACAAATTTGACTTTTAAAAAAGAAAAATATAAATCAATTATTTTACTCAAAGGACATTTTTGGATGTTAATTTTAAGGATGAGCATCTTATCCAAAGATACGAAAATTATTTTTATTTTTTTAATATTGTAATAATTTACAAAATAATTATTTAAATTAAAAAATTATTACTCCCATGAAATGAACCTAGAAGCATAAAAACATGAAAAATCATTTTTAATCAAAATATTTAAACTATGCAGTATACAAGTCAGTTCCACTTAAACTTGACAAATACTAAAATTCTCACCCGGTTTTTTTGTTCCCAAGAATGAGAAATAAACAGAGATCTTTTTCTATTCTAATTATCGATCAATGCATTTAATTATCTTGTATTAAAATATATTATTGTAA
>RCSS01000114.1:0-10028 GCA_004000155.1 Tubulinosema ratisbonensis | reverse complement strand
AAAATTGGTCAAATCTTCAAGTTTTATATTCAAAATGTTTACTATTACGTTTTACATAAGTAAACTTGAGGGCGGGGATTTAACTATTATAGTTTGTATAATCGTAATGTAATTTTAAAAGTTTTATGTAATTTAGAAGTTATTTAAATATATTTATCATGTAAGATGAATATTTTCTATAATTTATACATCTAATAAGTTATTTTATAATAAATTTAACATTTAATAATTTCTAAAGCAAATTTATAATTTAAATTTTTCTATTTTTAAAATACTATATTTATATAAAAATTTTTGTAATTTGCATATTTAAATTAAAAAAAGTATTTAATTATGTAAAATATGCTTTATTATAAAGATAAAATTATGTATTTTATTTAATTTGATTGATAAATTTTTAATTAAAAATTTATCTCTTTATCTTGATATCAAATACAATGTTTTTTATAACAGCTTAAGCATGATAAAAAAGTTCATCCTTTTTATTTAACAAAAATGATGGGACTCGGGACGTTTTAAACCGGGGTCGGTAAACCAAATAAAAAATAACTTATATTTGTAAATGGTTAGTGAAACAAAAAAATTGAAGGAATAGATCAGAATCTACTTTTAAATTTATAAAATGTTCTAATAGATTGTAAATACGACGAGTACCAATAAATACAAAAAATGAATATTAACATTTGTTTTAAAACACGTTTTTAGATTAACTTATAGACAAATATAATTTTTAATCTAAAATAATAACAATTTAAATTTTAAAGATTTTAATAGATTTTTTTACACGTTCCTTTCTTTGACTTTCTGTCTATTTAATGCAAATGGTTATAGCAAAAAATCTATTTCTTAATAAGAATTTAGCTAAATGTAAAAAAAAACAAGAAAAAATGTGAATTCGGTGTTTATGTTTATAAGTAACTAATTTTTGTTTTCTTTATAAAAACCTTTTTTTAATGAGTTTATCTCTTATATTTAACACAATTTGAAAGGTATATTTTAAATCTGTTATTTTCTGCAATAATTTTAATATTGTTGCTATATTTTTATTTAGCATTAAAATTAAATAAATATAAAACTTTATTGTTTAAATTACTTTTAAAAATTCAATTGTTTGCTTCCTAATTTTAAATTAAATATAAAATTAGAAAATACAGATTAAAAAAATTATAGCAAAATTGTTTTTATTATTTAAATAAAATAATTAAACAAAAAATATTGGTAGTTAAATGCGTTTTAAAAAATTGAACTTAATAATTTGAAAAACTAATTTACATCGCTTATTTATTCAATGATACCTAGTTTTAGCAAATCTTGCAATATGACGTATTTGTAAATCTTTTTAAATTGTGAAGTCAATTGTAGATTTAAAGATTTAGTTATATACGATATTCTACTGTCAAAGTCTAAAATTTCAATCAAATCACTATTTGTTTCCTTATCTACCATTCTGTAAAACTTGGCTTTAAAACTTGCATAGGTTCTAGTAAGATGAAAACTAAAGACCTTATTATAGTATATTTTTTCCAATGACACTTCTTTATTATATTTTTCATAAAGATATCTAATGAATTTTATTTCATTTAGTTCGTTTTTTGACCACATTTTCTGTATTTTTGGAAGAGCTTGCAAGAATTTTAAAAGTCTTTCTTTTTCAGAAATAAAGTTTTCGCTGTTTGTTATTTTGATATTAAAAAATATAAACTTATTTTTGGATTCAAAATAAAAAAATTTTAGATGTGTAAATAAAGCAAATAAATCTTCTTCAGAATATAAATTCTCATATGTTTAAATTAAATTAAATAAAATACTTGATTTTTTTAGACTTGGTAAAAAATTATTTTTATAAAAAGTAACTGGATTTTCTAAAAATAGAGCTTTTTTGTTTTTGTCGTATTTGGGTTGATCAGTTAATATTAAATTTTTTATTTCATTAAGAAAAATCTCTTTTTTATTGAAAAGTGGTCGATATTTTAAAAAACAAGTAATATTTTCTTTGTTTTTCGTATTTATTCCATTAATAGTTTTTAAAAAGTTTGCAAGTGTATCATAATGTTCAGAAGAGGAAAAAACATTATCTAAATTAGATTTATTAAGCATATAAGGCGTTTGTTTCCAAAATGTTTTTATCTCAGTTCTTAAAAGTCGGGTGGTAAATGGTAGAAGAAAAATATTTCCTCTCAAATAGGAATTTACAAAAAGAGATTCTAAAATAACGACTTTTCCTGTGCTTAAAACTTTTTTTTCAATGCTATTTATAAAATCTAAGAAAAATATTACATTATTTTCTACTAGATTTAAAAACTTTGTTTTGTCAAAATAAGTAAAATTGTTAGGTTTAAGTTTTTTGGAAATTCGAAGTTCTAATTCGTTAATATTAATTGCTTGAAGACGAAATTCAAACCTATAATATATTCTTTCAGCATTTGGCTTTTGAGCAGCTCGCGCCTTTAACTGAATTTCTTTATACTTATCTAATTGTTTAAAATACGAAGAATAGCTTGTATTATCAGCAATAATATCTTTTAATAAACATTTACTTAACAAAGGATAGTATTTTTGAGCACTAAGTTTATTAAATAGATCCTGAGTAGATGAGTAAAAGTTCACTTTAATAACATTTAGATCTTCTAAATACTTATTTGATGATTTGTATTTAGGTTTATTTCTGTTTACGTTGGGACATTCATAAGAGAAAAACTGAAAATAATTCGGTGTTTCTCCAATATTTTTTAAAAAATCATTTTTAGGATAAATTATTTTGCTGTTATGACTCAAAACAGAAATACAAAAATCCAAAACAAAGTTATCATTCTTTATATTAATATACTTTTCTACCATTTCTATTAAATTTTCAACATTGTAATCATTAAAATTTTTCTTACAACCTAATATTTCAATGAAAATAATACCACTATTGTCTAAAACTCTTTTTATGCATTCCTCTAAGTTAAAAAAATTTTTCAAAGCTATTAGTCCGTTAAAAACAGTCTTTTTCTTGTCAAAACTTAGTTTATTATAGCAATCACTTTTTATTTTTAAATTATATAAACTGAAAATTTTATTAAGTACACTTAGATCTATTTTATAATCTAAATTTGCTAAAAAAACATCAATTTTATAAGAAGAACCTAAATGTATTGCTCCAAAATTTATAAATTCTATTTCTTTAATTGAATATTCTAATGAATTTCTTATAAAATAAAAAGTATCTGTTTTGGGTTTTATTTTAGTAAAATTGATCGATATTTGTTCATTAATAAATTTTCTTATTTGGTTTGGTGAAAAGATTCCTATTATACCGTCAATGTCGTAATTGATATTTAAATTATGATCAACGTTTTCATTAGTATTTATTTTTTCTTCTTTTTTTATATATCTCGGAATCGATTTGATGTAATTTCTCTTTTCTTTTTTGAAATTTTTTTCAGAAAGTTTTAACATTTCATTCTTGTTGATATTCATGTGGGTCTAAAAAAATAAAATATAAATTTAAAAATATAATTAAAATTAAAATTGAAATAGAAATAGAAATTAAATATTTATCTTTTAAATTGCAATGATATAGATATTAAATATATGTGTTAATGCATTAACTATTCTTGGAAGTTTAATTCTTTGAGAAATAACTTGAATTATAAGTTTGTGAAAGTAAATATGTTAAATATAAATAGTACTCATTTTATTCTTTTTTGAGATGTGAAAAATATAAACAATATCAGAATATATAACTATTTTAAGCTTTATGTAATTTATATTGGTTGTTTATTGTTTGATTTCCTATAATAGTTCTTTTTAAATTCATTTACGTCTATAATCTGATCAGAAAATATATTTAATTTAAGTAAGACATCTGATAATTTTATATATCGCTGTTTAATAATTAATGAATTTAATAAGAAAATTAATTTTATTTTAAATTAAAAGAAATAAATTATATTTTATAAAATAAATTATATTTTAAATTAAAAGAAATAAATTATATTTTATAAAATAAGTTATATTTTAAATTAAAAAAATAAAAAAATAATTATTTTTTGGTGTTATATAAAATAAATAATATTTAAAATAAAATAAATTATATTTTAAAATAATTAATTTTATTTTAAATTAAAAGAAACTAATTATATTATTTAACTCAAAAAAACAAATTATATTTTAAATTAAAAAAATAAAAAAATAAAAATCCTTCATTTAATGGCTGTATTCACAAAAGACCACTTCAAAATTTTCAAATTGATAGAAGAAAATGACTTTAGCTCAGCATTAAAAGTAATAGATGAGTTGGAAAAAAAAGGACCAATCTCAGAAGAAACACTTATAATCAAAACATTCTTACTTATCGAAACACAAAACATGTTAGAAGCAGAAAAGATTTACAAACCAAACATGGACAGTAAATTCACTGGGTTTGTGAAGAGAATCTGTTGGGGGCTNAATAAAATAGTTGATTTTAAGTCATTTATCAAAANTTCNATTGAAGATCAATACGAAGCAGCTATTTTGACTGGTGATTATGTTTTAGCTAAGAAAACAGGTATTTCTTTGCTAAAAGAAGGTACAATTTATTTGGTGATGGCTTTAATTTTATCTTACAACAGCACTAAAAATGAAAATGACTTAAATTTACTTAAACATGCTTTGTTTAAAGAACCTAAATACGTAAACATTTTTATTCTTTTAGCAAAATTAGATATTTGTGTTGATTTTGTTATTTGTTCAATCAAGAAAATAGCAAAAAAAGATTTTATGTTTTACCACTTGTTAGAAATAATTTTTATAAATTATCCTGAGAAAAGAGAATTAATGGTTAAGGAATGGGAAGTTTTAGGTATTTTTAATGAAAAAGATCTTTTATCTTTGATTATTGAGCACACAGATTCATTTCCTTTGTACGAAATAGCTTTAGAGAAGAATTATTTGATAAATGAAAAAGATTCTTTTAATTTTAAGTTGTACAAACTGAAAAGAGAGAAAGATTTTGGGTTGGCAAACGAAATTTTAAAGAATTTAGAATCATTTGAGTTAATTTTTCAGGTAATTAATTTGGTAAACAAAGAAAATTTACCAGAAATTTACAAAATGATTTATGATTTTAAAGAAGAAAATGTAAAAAAGGTTTACGAAATTTACCAAGCAAACAAAACATTTTTTAATTTAAAAGTGTTATTTTATCACTTAATTGCCTCTAAAAAGGAAGAATATTTGGTATTAGCATTATTTATAGCTAAAGAAGAGAAAGATTCTTTCGAAAATTACGAAATACAAATTATTTACCTGTTTTTATGCAGATTCTTTATGCTATCCAAGCTAATAATACAAACATTTGATGATTTAAATATCAGAACAATCCAACACGAAAACTTTGCTTTTATTTGGAATGACATTTCTTTAAAATCAGGTAAAGAATTTCCTATGAAAAATACTTATTTAAATTTACATATGCATAGCATTAATATGATAAATAATTTAGTATTTTCTTTTATTAAGGTAGGAAAAATTGACCATGCCTTTGATTTATTACAAACTAAAGAATCTTTGTGTAATTCTGTTTTATTTAAAGAAGTAAAGGAAAAGAAATTTTTTAGTGTTGAAAAAAATACTTCTTTTTCTAATATTTTAGGTGAGAAATGTTCTTTTATTTTTGATAAGATTGTTAAAAATGTTTTTTATGATTTTAAGGTAAATAATTTATATTCACAGGTGGGTGGCAAAGAAATTTTTTTATTTTTGAAGAATGATATTTTTGATTTGACAAATGAAAATGAGTTTATTTATTGGTTAAAGAATAACATTTAATAAAATAAAGAAATAATATTTTTTTAAATTAAATATATAGTATTTATTTATGTATTTTTAAATATTAAATCTTTAATTTAATATTTAAATTTTAATTAATATTTTTTACTATTTTTTGAATAATTTTTTTTGTTTTATATTAATTTTTAATAATTTTTTACTATTTTTTATTAATTTTAAAAATTAAATATTTTTTTATATTTTTTACTATTTTTCTATTATTAAATATTTTTTATATTTTTTACTATTTTTATGAATGACAGTGAATTTTTAGAAAAATGCATGAAAAAATACTTTGAACCTTCGCCTGTGATAGGAAATATTTGCACAGCAAAAATACTAAGAGTAACACCAACCAGTGCCTTTTTAACCATAACCCTAATAGATTCTATTAAACCATTTATAGAATACTCAGCTTATATCAGACCATCAGATGTAGAAGTAAACATCAATGAAGAAAAATTTGTATGGGATAAACTAAAAGAAAATGAAGAAATCCAAGTAAAAATTATAAGTTATGGTGATGGACAGAGTATGTATGTTGTACCAACAGAATTATAAATTAAATATTTAATTTAAACAGAATTTTAAGATAAATATTTAATTTTAATAGAATTTTAAAATAAATATTTTATTTAAACAGAATTTAAAATAAATATTTAATTTTAACAGAATTTTTAAAAATATTTAATTAAAAAAAAATATTAAATTAAATATTTTATTTAAAAAGAATTTATAAAAATATTTAATTTAAATAGAATTTAAAATAAATATTTAATTAAATATTTTTTTAATTTATAAAATGCGTAAACTGAAGTATCATGAACAAAGATTGTTAAGAAAAGTTAACTTAACAGAATGGCACTCTACAAACACAAAAAGAGAACAAGAAATAAGTTATAAGTATAATCTTACTGACAGAGATGATTACCACAAGTATAACAAACTGGTTGGTAAAATTAGAAAATTAGCTTTAGGATTGGCAAAACTAAAAGAATCTGATGAGTTTAGAAATAGAATAGGAAGAGAGTTGGTAAACATGTGTCATTCACTTGGATTTATAAAAGATAAGAAATTAGTAAGTTGTTCTAGTATTACAGTCTCTTCTGTTTGTAATAGAAGATTGAATGTTATTTTAAAAAGATTGAAAATGGTAGAAAATATCAAGGATGCCAGTACTTTTATAGAACATGGGCATATAAAAGTAGGATCTAGGATTGTTAATAAACCTGGTCAGCTTATTTCTACTATGATGGAGAATTTTATTAAATGGTGTGACAGTTCTAAAATTAAAGAAAAAATTGATGAATTTAATGAAAAAAATGAAATATTTGATGATTTATAAAAAACTAAATAGTTTTNNTANTNNNNTTTAATTTTTTAATAATAATTTATTTAATTTTTTAATAATAATTTATTTAATTTTTTAATAATATTTTAAAATGGGTTAATTATTTATCAAAAAAATATATAAAATTGTTTTTTCTATTAAAAATCTTAAATACAAGGAAATAATAATATTTATTAAAAATTAAACAATAAGATTAAAAAATAAAATATTTATTTGATTTATAAACTTAAAAATTTAATATGTAAAATAATAAGAGAAATAAAGTCATTAAAAATAAAAAAAAATTATTGTTTATGACAGCTTAATTCTTACTGAAAATATAATGCAAATTAATTTAAAATAATTTTAGCATTTTAAAAATACTCTTACAACTTGTTTGTAATTTCTAGAAAATAATCTATTTTTAAATAATTTATTAATAACTTTTTAAATGATAAGTTTATTAAATTCAGATAAAGAATAAAAAAAATTAAAAATTTTTTAAAGTATTTTTATGTTTTATTTATTCAAAATATTCTACATTTGTAATAAACAACTAAAAACACAACAAATTTTAATGATTAAAATATTATTTCTTTAAATATTCATAATCTAAAAAAATAATTAAAATTATTTTACTACCAATTAGATAACCCAAATCTCTCCAGTTTAAAATTACACAACTTAGAAGAATTCATAATTTATTAAAATGTTTTTTAAGTATTTTTCTTCTAATAATTTAACCAATCATTATATTTACACGATTGCATTGATTTACTCTCAATGTAAAAATTATACCTTATTTACTCTCAATGTAGAAATTATACCTTATTTACTCTTCAATGTAGAAATATCCTCTATTCTTTAAAAGAAAGTTTTAACACCTTCTACAACTCTATCTCTTAATTTTATGCATAATTAATTATTTTTTCTTATTTTTTATAGATCTTTCTTTTAGTTTTAAGAAAAAAGAATAATAATTTATTATTACCTTGAATTCCCTGTAACTTGCAGTTAGGATTTCTTTTTAATTTTTATTAAAAGATTTTTTTATTATTTATTTCATGTGTGGTTCTCATTTCTTATAAGGTAAATTTTAAAAAAAAATTATTAATTGGTTAAACAACAATATTTAACCAATCAAATTATTTATTTATTTATAATTCAATAAATATGGTTAATTCTTATTAAATAAATAATATTATTTAAATATACCCATGCAAGAGAATCCTTTCCTCTCATTAATCACTAATACACCATTCGTAACAAAAATACTTGTATCATTAATACTCCTCACTTCCTTATCACTATACCTAGAAATAGTATCCTCTTACCAATTAATGTTAACCTTTAACATAAACCAATGTTATAGACTCATAACCTCATTACTCTACTTTGGTCAACTAAACTTTGATACCATTTTACACATAATTTTTATGTTTAGATACTCAAAAATGTTAGAAGAAAGTTATGTTTATACCTCTGATTACTTATATTTCTTAATTTGTGTAATTTTTATGATTTATTTGTGTGCATTTGTATTTAATATTGTGATTTTAGGTCCTATCCTTTCATCAGTCATCACATATGTTTGGACTAGAAAGAATCCTTATGCTCAGTTACAATTGTTTGGGTTTATAATCTTTCCTGCGTTCTATCTTCCTTTTGTGATACCACTTTTCTCTTATCTTTCTGAGAGAAGAATCTTGAAGGGGGAGATTGTTGGTATTTTTATTGGTCATGTGTATTATTTCTTTAAGTTTGTTTTTCCTACCTTTGGAGTGGATATTTTTAAAACACCTGTTTTTCTTAAAAAAATGTTTGGTGAATATGTAAATGAAGAAAAAAGAGACATTGTTAATGAAGAAAGTTTGATAGAAGAAGAGAAAAATAGTGAAAATGAATTATTAGATGATAAAAATGATATTAATATTGAAGAAGAAACTAGGAATGAAGAAAATAATTTAAAAAGTAAAGAAGAAAAAATTAGGAATATTTCTGAAAAAGAAGAGCCAAGGAGAAGAAACAGTTATTGATTGTTTGGTTTATTATTAAAATTTTTATTGATTTTGTAATAAAAATTATATTATTTTTTATTGTCTAAGAGTCTTTTTATAATTAATTTATATCTTTTAATATGAAACATTGGTTTAAGTAAAAGAATTAAAATTAAAAATAAAAGTATTTTTGTATGTTAATTTTTAAAAATTAATTACATTANTAAATAACAAAATAATTTATAAAGAAAAATTTTAATTAATAAATTTGCTTTACCTTTAATAAATTAGGAAAAAATCATTCGAAAAATAAAACTTTTTTTAAAAATTTTTTATTGAATAAAAAAATATAAAATAAATTACTACAATTTATACTCCCAAACATCAACTCTCTTCCCTTCAACAAGTCCTTTCCTGCTCAAAACTCTCTTATTATGGTTCATCATCCTTTTAACAAGTTTCCACACCCTATTATCACAAGTATACTTATCCTTCACAACATTAACATTCACACTCTTTCCTTCATAAGCACTCTGTTTAATTTTCAAAAGTATTTCATCATAAACCTTTAAACTTTCTTTTTTAAGTTGTAAATTTATTTTTAAAATTTGTTTTTTTAAAAAATAAGTTTGTAAGAAAAAAAAGAAAATTAAAATAAAAAATTCTAAAAAAAAATTGTAAAAAATAAAATTATTGTAGAATAAGTTAAAGAATAGAAGAAGGATTAGTGTGTAGAAAAAGAATATTTTTTTGTAGTTTAGGTTGTCTATTTTTTCTGGGATAAATTTATCTGTGGTTAAGAAGAGAGAATCGTTTTCTTTTAATGAGGTTGATCTTTTTTTAGTGAATGGTGATTCTATTTCATGCGAATAATTTAATTTATTTTCATTTTTTGCTGGTGATTT
>RCSS01000113.1:0-10161 GCA_004000155.1 Tubulinosema ratisbonensis | reverse complement strand
AACATTTGGCGGTCTTTTTTGTTCCTTGATGGAATATGTCCCATCATTAAGATTACTTTAGATAACAAGAATATATTATTTTTTAATTTAAAAGTTATTAATTAATGTGAGAATTTAAAAATACTATTTTTAAGGATACCTATTGTAATAATATGATTATAATTCTATGGTTATATATTTTATCTCTTGGCAATAAAAAATACATGAATTCTTTTGATAAAATATTCTTTATTTTAATTTTCTAATTTTTAATTGTATTAGCTTTCAGTAAAAAGATATTTTTAAATGAGATACAGTAAGAGAAAAAATTAATATAAATCATTTTTATTTAAAAATGTAGTAATCAAGTAAAACACACAAAATTTTACAATAAATGTAATTCTTTACGAAATTAATGTAAATTATAAGTTAAAAGTGAGTTATTAAATTAATCAATAATTTTTTTGATGGATAATTTTTATGTATTATAAGGCAAAAATGTAATTAGCACAGAATATTTCATTAACTTTTGTTTTGGTTCATTTCTTAAAAATAATTTTTTTAGGTTGAATCAGTAAAAATCATGATTGCTTGCTATTTGAAGATTTTTAAAAATTTTATTGATATTTAACATATTCCTATATCCTATGAGATATAAATCAAACACTAAATGATTTAAACAGATAGATCAAGATTTTTTTATATAAATTGTGTCTTGAATTTTAATGTTTCGTGGGCTTCTTTTATTTTTTATTTACAAATCTTTTTAAAATTAAATTAAAAATGACCATTGTAGTAGTTGACCTTATAAAATATTTGCTAGACTGAAACATATTTTACTGTATGTCTTCGTCAACTAGGTATAAATGTTCTTATAAAGAAGGTATAGCGAAAAGATCTTCGTATGGATTTCTCATCCTTAATCAAAAAAAAATATTTGCTAGACTATAGCACATACTGATCATAAATTCAAAACTCAATTACTAATTAATAGCACCAATCACATGTAATTTCTTACTTTAAAGATATAATATTTGACCTTTATATTTTCTAATAACCTTTAGTATATTAGCACAAAATTATGCAAACCATTTATAAAGTGTATAAAAAGATTTATTTCTATTTTCTACGTTTATTTGATAATGCAAAAAATAATATAAAACTCACCAAAATATAAACTTGTTTAAGAATCCAAGTGAAATATTGATGTTTATTAATTTTAAATAACCATATATTTCTGATATTATCATCTTTAATTTCTCTTTTCCAAGCATTTAACAAAGGTTTATAAATCGTACAAGAATTTTATGATTTTCTAGGTATCATAGTATAAGAAATTAGTTTAATAAAATTAAATTTTATTTACCTGACTTGGCCAAACAAGATAAAAAACGTATTTAAATTTTAATAAATTAAGCATTAGTATCTGAAAATCACAGTAATCAATAGTTTTATAAACCAAATACAAAACTAATCATATATAAACGGATTGATTAGTTGATATTATTGCATGAATATATTAAAGTTTAGTAAAATATCCTCTTGTGAGTAAAAAATGTAAAATATTCCTTGATCTCAAATATAAGATTATAAATAGAGTGGTTTTGCTAATTTGAAGAACTCTCTAAAATTATTAATGATAAGTTATAATTTTTAATATTACATGAAAAAAGGGCTTGGGCTGTAAAACCCTACTTTATGAGACTATAAAAGAGAGTACTTTAATACATAAATGAAAATAATAAAAAATAGACTTGAAAGAAATCATCAATAAATTACAATGTAAAAATCAATTTTAAAAAATTCGAATGAATATCGAATTCGTAAGTGAATAATATTATTTTTTCAAAAGGTAATCTAACATTTTGTATATTTCATATTCTCAAATTTGTATACCTGTAAGAAAATTCTTCCAGAAAAACATTTAAATTGGATCTAAGTACTCCTCTTCTTCTTAAAATTCCATATTTCAACAAAATCCGTAGGTTCAAATTGTTTGTATGAAATCCTTGTTCGTTTTTTAATCTTGTTGAATGCAAAACAACAACATGCCTGTCTCTAATATATCTTACTGCACTAGGGTATGAGCCGTGTCCATCAATATTAACAAAACTTTCTTCGTCTTTTTTTCTGATTAAAATATTTTTAAAAGTATTAGATTACGATATGGAATAATTTCATATTTTATTCTTCTTGTTTCTCTCAATCATTCCAATGAGCCACGTAATTCCAGGAGTTTCTTCAGAAATATTAGGTAGACTTTAAATAAATAGTTATGGCGCATAAATGTTTCGTCTGTTTGCACTTTTATTTCGACACCTTCTAATCTTTCTTGGTTTTGTTGTTCATTTAGTTTTAAGAATTTTATAAATTTGTCTTTATTTTTTGATATGTAAACTTTTAGAAATGAATATTACGACTACATATAATTCGTAGACATTCTCGATCCATTAATAAATGGCATATAGAAATCATTTATTTTAATTTTAAGCGTTTTAATGTGTTTTCCTTGAAATAATGTTTTTTGCATACTTGACACCTGTGAAATAGACCATTAATATGCTTATTCGATTCAATAAGAGTCATATAACCACTACAACTAAGACATACATCTCTTCGATTGACGTATTCCTTGGCTATCAAATATTTTAAAGATGTTTTAAGGTCACAAATATTCGAGACCTATATTTTTATGGTTCACAAAGAAAAAAAATTAGTCAATTTTTTGGTTCACGACTGTTAAACTCTATTAAAAAAATAAAATGAAATTTAAAAAAAATTATATTTTATTATTTATTATTTTAAATAATTAATTTTATTTTTAGAGTAAGTTTAACAATCCTAAGCCAAAAAATTGATATATCAATATTAAGTTTCTTTTATTATTAAATTTTTTTAAAAAAATGAGTAAGCTAACATTTTTATAAATTTTTTTACTCAAATTTTTATTTTAATTTTAATGAAATCTTCTATTATTAAGATGAATATATTTTTAATGTTATTTTAAAAGAAAAAGTTTATATTCTTTGTAATTAAGTAAATTAAACACTTTTATTTATTTTTTTAGTAAAATATTCTTTTTTAATTATAAATATTTTTTTTAATTACATTTATTTAATTTTCTCCCAAAAGATGAAGACATGATTCGTATCTAAACTGAGGATTTTCTTCTAAAAAATTTGGATTTTTATCAAGTTTTTCGGAGATGAAGGGATTATATCTTAAATGACGAAACCTAAATCCTTTGATTCGAGGGTCCTCGCAAACACGATATTCCCAAAGCGAGCTTGTAGATAAACTTTCCCATGATTCTGAATCAGAGTGCTGTTTGATTCTTCTTTTCCTTGGTGGTGGTCTTTCATAAGTAATAATATCAATTTCTTCTTTTGTATACTTGTGCCAAGGTGGCTGTAATGTATACCAATCGGCATTTTTATCAATGATTTTTTTAGGTGGTTCTTGGTTTTCACCCGAAATATCTAACTGTCCGCTGCTGTCTTCATTTAATTCATCAGAATCTACCGAACTAGTCGACCTTGATCTGGTAGGATTCTTTACCACAAATTCATCTGATGATATTTCTCTGTTTTTTATGTCTTCCAATTCATCGGAAACATGTGGTACATATTCTTTTACACGTTTTTTTACTCTAAGTCTTGGATCCAAATTTGGACCATGCGGTTCATATTGATCATCATTGTCGTAAACAAATGGTTTGTGCATATAATCAAATGATGTTAATTTCTTTAATGGCTCGTTCATTTTCCTTAACTGGTTTTTTATAAAGTTTCTGAAAGGACTATCTCCACTTGCAAAAGAAATAATTGGAAAAATTATAAAAATTATTACCTCTAAAAATAGAAATGGCATTGTTACGAATGGAATACTTATTAGGATAAAAACTATTGGGATATAATAGTAGCCATAATTAAATGACAGTAAAGTTATTATCAAATAAAATGTCAAATAAAGGAGGCTATACATTTTCTTGTTCATGGTTCGATTAAAGTTTCTAATTTTCATGATGGGTTGACATTAAATTTTCTTTTTATATTCATTCTTCTTGTTCTTTTTGTAATTTAATAGATTATTATGCTATTTGATCATAATCACATAAAAATTTTAATTCTTTTTTTCCTGTTTAATGAGATCTTTTTTTATGGCGGTAAATATCAAACATAAGAGAGGTTCTTTTTTTAATACTGATTGAATAATTTTTAATCATATGGAAGCTGTAAATATTATAACGAATCTGTTGACAATTATTAGTTAATAAGATACTTAATACCATTACTAAGGAAATCTTGATTGTTTTACAACTTCTGCAATAAAGAATTTTTAAGAACTTAAGGATTGATTAAATTCAATTTTTTTCTACGATGATCTAAACAGAAACACAATAGACAGTATTATAGATAGAGATGGACACCAAATTATTTTTTGAGCTTATATAAAATGTACTTTGTTAAATTTATATCTATGATATTAGATTTTAATTTTTTTTGAATTTCAAATAATTTAAAGGCATTCATATATTTATTTCTTTATCCTAAAAACACGATAATATAAAAAAGTCGTGTATTCTTCTTAAATTTTTGTATTTAACCTTTTTATAACATATATTATTTCATAAAAATTTTACAGTTAAATTTTGTATCAATTAGTTTCTAAAGTCAAAAATAACGATTTGAAAATTATTAAATTTAACAAAAAGATTATTTTTTAAAAAAACAAACTAATAATTTTTGTGATAAACAGATTTTAATATCAAAAAACATTTTGAAATTTTTAGTTATAATTTAAAAAGAAATTTGGTACATGTTATGAGAAAGGCAAATTAATTTTCGCTTGATTATTAAAAACTTAAAGAAATCATTTTAGCATTAAAATATGAACTATAATACAAATTGTAGGTAAAATATAATCTGTGGTTTACTACTTTTTTTTCTTTTTATTAAACATGTTATAATTTCTTTTTTTTTGATTTTTTATTTGAGCAAAACATATTTTTCTGCAAGCAAATAAGTTTTGTTTCAGGTTAATTCAATATTAGAAGCATTCGATTGCTTATAAAAAATGCTAAGAGATTCTTTAAACTAATTTTTTTATAAAAACATTTCCTCTTTGCTTCATCTTCATATTATTTTTTAAAAAATCAACAATTCAATACTTTTAATATTGGCAGTTTTTAAAAAACACAAAATATTTTTTGCTTAAATATCCTACAAATATGATTAGCCAATCCTTTTTTAATTTGGATAACTCAAAAACTTGAAACTTTGTATATTTTAGAATATTTTAATTAAAAATTGTAAATAATCATATTTAGAAATGACTGCTTGTGTTTTTGGCACTGTCACAAAACACGTTTTTAGCCAGAAAAAATATTCATTTTTTTAGTTATTTAAGACAAAAATATACTAATTTCTATCTTTAAAAAAATTTATTAGAGCAAAAAATTAGTTAATATGTCGAAGAGAAAAATCAAAAACATTTGTTTTTTACTGTTATAGCTTATATTAAAGCCCGTGTTTTGATTTCCTTAGTAGTCTTCTTTAAGAAACCTAAAGTATATTAAGAATAGATTACAAGAATTTACGAAATCGACAATAAATGAAAACAAACAAATAAAAGTTTTTTGAAATAGTCTGTTAAAATTACTTCTGTTTAGATAATTTCTCCGGCAAAAAAACAATGCTATGTTGTTTCATTGAAATTTGTCCTGGTTTTAATTGAATTTTATTTTAAAAAAATTTAAATTGAATAATCAAATCGAATAATATCTATTTTTGAATACTAGCAATACATTCTATAAAATATGATAAAATCTATAAAATTAATAATATTTATCAAATTTTGATAAATAAACAAACTTTCTACCTATCAAAAGATTTTTTTAAATATGTTAATATAGGATTTCTTGATAGAAAATGTGATGACAGATTATTTTTAACATTGTTTTCAACAACGAATATTAGAAAACAGTTAAGTTTTCTATTAATATCTAATTTAAGTTTTGCCTCAAAATGTTATTTATCTTTTAGTTCGTTTTTAAAAAATTTATTTTAACTCAACTTACAACCTTCGATATATTTTAAAAATCCCTATCTTTAAAACAAATGAAAGAATATTTAACTAGAAATAAAAATACCGAACAGAGTATGTATTATTATCTTTACAAAAGTTTATTAAATGGATACATTATTTTATTTGCTATTATCTGACGAAAAATTAATAAAAGCTATTTTTTTGGTGAAAAGGATACATAAATGTGGAACTGTAAAAAAAATTTTAACTCAAAAGATCGCCAATAATATTTTCTAGAGATAAACAAGTTTTAATTAAATGAATAAAAAAGATATAGTAAAAAGCAAAAAACATCATAGTTCGTTTTAGATCCAAAAAAGGCAGTACTGCTATTGCTGATAAATTTGTACTTAAAGATGTCGAGGATGCTTTAGAGACTTATAAAAAAATGTAAGTATATCGAAATGTTGCGCATATTGAATATAAAAATTTAGATTCATAAATATTCTAATACCTCTTAAAGTTTTAGAAAAGTAAAATCTTTATTTTAAACCAACCCTTTAATTGTAATAACAAGCTGTTTTCTAGTATAGATGTCCAACAAAAAGAAACTATTGCTTGGATAATATGAAAGACAGAAATCTATTTTAGAAAAATTATTGCGAGCGCTTGCTAATTCTAATTTCATATAATAAAATTTCTATACTATGCCAATTATAAATTTCAATGTTTTTAATTCAATTAATATTTATTTCCATAAATTCCCTTTAAAAAGTTCTTAAATAAGATAAATAAACTTCTAAACCTAAACTACTTATATTTTCATCAACAACCAATGCTTCATCATCATTTTCCTGTGCATAAAACCTTTCATCAAGACAAGCATGTAGTTTAGAAAACCGTTCCTCAGCATACAACGAAACAGGAGAATCCGGTTTATTGCCCGGGTTCAAAGCTCTTGCCGGAATACAACAAAAAATAGGACGAGATCTTTTCAAGAATTAATAACATTTTAATTTTGCTAAGTTTGTTGAACTAACAGGTTCTTTTGAAACATAATCATCAATATTAGTGATCAATGTGAGTATTTTTCTGTATTTGTTTCTTAGGTCTTCTTTTAAGCTGGGAGTTGTTTCTAATCTTTTTGAATCATTTAAAATAGTAATCCCAGATGATTATCCTTTCACATCACCAAAAATAACCTGTTTAAACAGAATATTCCATCCTAACATAGACATTGATGGCAATGTTTGTTTAGATTTTCTAAGACATAAATGGACCAGTGCCATGGGACTTAATTGGATTATTTATGGAATATTTTTATTTTTTATTGAACCAACAGGTGAAAATGCGTTGAACACAGATGCAGGAGATTTACTTTTAGAAAACAAGAAACTTTTTGAGAAAAAGGCAAGAAATTACGAAAAAAAATATTTTAATTAATTTTTATTTAAAAAAATATGATTTGGGCTGAGAAGTATTCACCAAAAAAGTTTACTGAGCTATTATTTTCTACTAGTGTTCATTTTGAATCACTAAAATGGATTAAGGATTGGTGTTTAGACAGTCCTATTTTGGTGCTCGCAGGTCCAACCGGCCATTCAAAATCACTTTTAGTAAAAATATTAGCTAATATGACCAATAGAAGACTGTTTTTCTTGACTTCACATTCATTCAAAAGTGAAAAATACGCATACGTGGCATCTAACATCCGTTCACTAAAAAATGAAGAAAGATTGATTTTAATAGAAGATGTGGATGATTCTTTGATAAGAGAGCTAACCAAAAATAAGAAAAAGTACAAGGTACCAATTGTTATAACCTTACCAGACAAATATAATTCACTTCTAAACAACCAAGATTTCTATGTTCTAGAGGTCAAAAAATTAACCACAAATTTGGTTTTAAAAAGAATAAACGAAATCAGCAAATCAGAAAACATTTCTTTCAACCAAAAAGATTTGTTAAATTTCATTGAAAAGAGCAACTGTGATTTAAGAAGCATACTTAATACATTACAAGTTTATAAAAGATGTGTAAATCTTTCAAAAATAAAAATAAAAAATTAAAAATAAAATAAAATAAAATTGTTATTTAAAGAATTTAATGACATTTAAAATTAGGGGGTCTAACCGTTTTTGTTTAACAAAAATAAAATAAATTAAAATAAAAAGATTTTTTATTAAATCTTTTCAGTATTAATCATCAAATAATCATANCCTTCCGTTCCTTCCAATATACTTTGTAATTTACTTCTTACAAACTGATTATATTCATTTATCAATCCTCTTTCCTCATCACTTAATAAACTAAGTTCAATTAATTTTANGTGAAAAGGTACAACAGTTAAAGAATTAAATTTGTAAAAATCATTTTTTTCCTCAACATAAACTAAATCTTCTATTCTAATCCCATATTCATTCTCCTTGTAATAACCTGGTTCTATGCTTATTACTTGGTTAGGAGATAAAGTATCATTGTAAGAGGGTGGCTGTTCATGTACATTTAAAAAATGACCTANGCCATGAGAAGTGCTATGGTTAAAATCTAAAAAATCTTTCCAAAGAAATATTCTTGATAAAATATCTAAAGCAGATAATTTNTGTTTTTTTGGTAGATTAGCACTTTTAGCTAACAAAAATCCTTTTAACACTCTTGTGTAATTTACTTTTTCTTCTAAAGAAGGAGTACCAAAATGAAGAGTCCTTGTCACATCAGTGGTGCCGAAGAAATATTGTGTACCTGAATCTAATAAAATCATCTCATCTTTATGAAGAATATCATTACCAGCCTTGTGATGAATGATCGCAGCATTTTTACCACCACCACAAATGGTTTCGAAGCTTTCAGAATAAAAAGCTTTGAATCTTTTTTTAATTTCTACCAATTTATCACTTACTTCCTTTTCAGTTACACCCCCAATATTCTTTTCTAACCATCCAAAAAGTAAACATAAACTTATTCCGTCAAGTATATGTGCCAATTTCATACCTTCTAATTCTACCTCATTCTTTTTACTCTTTGCTAAATTTATTTCATCACTAAATTTGTAATCTGTCATTGATTCAATTAATAATGCATTGCATTCACCGCTTACCAAAATCTTTTTAAATTTTTTCAGTTCTTCTTGGATCTCAGAATACTTTTTTATTTCCAAATTGGGTAAATTTATTTTTGTGTTTGTAAACAAAATTGGTTTTTCTTTTGTTAAAAGTAGATAACTGAAAAATACAGGGTTGTAAGGAATGTCTTTGCCACGTAAATTAAGTAACCAAGCAATTGTATCCAATTCAGTGATCAATAAAGCATCCTCTTCCAACGAAAGCATCACTTTTTTTAGTTTTTCTTTTCTAAAACTGCCTGATAAATTGTTAGCTTTTACCAAAAGAGAATTAATTTCTGGGTTATCAGAAAAAATTCTTTCAGGTTTTCTAGATTTTTCTAATTTTCTATCGCAATGCGAAATTTCTTTATTTAAAAAAGATTCTTGTGGCTTAACAGATTTTATCTTAGAATCTTCTTCATCACAAATATAAAAATCACTTATGTGCTTCTTCTCCAAATCAATCACAGAATGAAATTTTCTTTCAGGCATTCCTTTCACAAACTCATCAACACAAAAATGTTTCAAATTAACATTCTTTATTTTTAATTTATCTTGTAAATCATTAAANTCTCTAAAAGAAATTCTACTTTTATCAATTCCAACAACACAATCATTAAAATTATTTAACAAGTATTCGTTCACTTTTTCGTCGACAGAATATTTTTTTAGTTTAAAGTCTGTTAACTCGTTTTTTGCTTGGATAAAGTATCTTCCGTCTGTGTAAAGCACTTTTTCTTTCTCCGAAACTATTGCTAAGCCATTACTTCCGGTAAAACCTGTTAGTTTTTCTAAATGTTTGTCACTTTCTGCGATGAATTCGCTTAAGTGGGGGTCTGATAAGTTTATTATGTATGCGCATAAATCATGTTTTTTTAGAAGGGAGAGCATCAAGGAAACAGGGTTCATTTATTATTTATTTTTATTTGTATTACTTTGTTTTAATAAAATTAACCAATCAAAAATATTTAAGTAAAAAAAAATGAATAAAAAAATCATTGTTGATTGAAAGAAAAATAAAATTTAATATTTTAAAAAAAGTTAGAAAATGA
>RCSS01000112.1:310-10426 GCA_004000155.1 Tubulinosema ratisbonensis | reverse complement strand
CGACCAAGCCAAATTCACCTTCTCCATTAGGTTTAACCCATATGGTCCGCTCTAAGTTATCCAGCCTCTGATTTATAGGGGGTAATTTTGGCCAAGTTTCATTTTTAGTACAGAAATCTTTTTCATCTAGAGATAATAAAGTATTTTCTTCAGTAAACTTCATGAATACAAAATATGCCAAAATTATCATAAGGGTCTTTTATAAATATTTTTATACTTTTTTAGTTCTGGAATGAACTTAGAATTATTTTGATAACAAAAATTTTTTATATAATTTTTTAGATTTTAAAATTTTTAGAATCTTAATATATTTTTTTTATTTTTGCCTATTAGATAAAATTTTATATTTTTTTGAATGTGATAAAAATACATAAAGTAAATAAATTTTAAAGCGTTTATTCTTGATTTAATGTATTTTATGTTCTTTTTTTATTTAGTTTTGTTTTTAAAAGGATAATTACTTATTATTATTTTATTATATTATCAGATGCTTGATTTAATTTGGTATCTTTTTGATATATAATCTTTATAAATATTTTTTGCTCATATTTTTTTAAAACAGTTTATGGCAAAATAGAATTTTTAGAAAATTATAATCTTTTGATGACATAAATATGTGATTTATAAATTTATTGAACCAAAAAATCATAAATTTTGGTGAAAAACAATATTGTTCTTATCATTCCACATTATAAAATTTTCTAAAAAGAAAAATACAATAAATTAAAAATTTATTACAGCATTTTAAATTTATAAAGCATGTTAATATTATATTATTTCTGCTATTTAGCATCGAAGTATTATTATTTTAGAAAGTTAAGTTCTATTTGTTTAAAATATTAGTTAAGTTTCTACTTTTTACCTAGCATTTTATATTGTAACCTATAAAACGTTATGATGTTACATTTGTACAAGAAAGTTAACACTTTGTTTTTTCTTTTTTGTCTAAAGCATATCTCGCTATCACCGATAAAAGTAATTTAGTTTATTGTGATACACTATAAAAAAATGTTTTGATCACTAAAAAAATAGATTCTATTGACTTAAAAATTCTAAATTTTACGCTGTTATTTTTAGGGGTAATATGCATAATTACTTTAATTTTTTTAACTTTTTGTAATGTCTAAATTAAGCAACACAAATTTATCACTTAACATAATCACAAAAATTTTAATTTGTCATTTAACTAATTTCGTAACTATATTGTGTATAGGTTTGTGGTTTGATAAAATATTTTATAAAGATTTTTTTTATTTTTATAAATTTTGTACTAGCAAAACTTTTATTAGATACTTTTATAAATTTTTCATTAAAGATAAGCTAGATAAATCAAAAAAATTCAATTCTTTTCAAAATATTAACTTGTTTTGATCATTTGTTTTTAATTTAATATATTATTAGAATTATAAATACTTTGTGTTTAATGTTATTAATTCCTAATTTTTGTTTTTTTCATAATTTTTTATAAAAAATAAAAGGATAGATAATAAATATTCTTTATTTAAGTCTTAATTCGATTGTATTACAAGGCTTTTGTTAACATACATTATAACTAAATTGTTTTTGTAATGGTTTAAAGTTTTAATAAAATTACACTAATGGTTTATATTTAAATATATGAGTTTGAAAATGATTTTAGTGTTGCTTCTTGCTAATTTTTGTTGGTTTTAAGTGATTTTTAGGCTCTTTTTTATTTCGCAAATATCTAAAAATAAAAATATTATCTATTCTAGTAATAAGTTTTAATCTTTAATTTTATTTCTCATAAAAATCAATATTAATTCGATTTTATATTGTAAAATCAAACAATTTTTCTTTTTATTTTAAATTAAGTGTTTAGTTAGAAAGCATAAATTACTGTTATCACTTTTACTTTAAATATTTTTATATAAAATCCAAAAACGATATATTTTACATACTTTATTCAAAACTAAAATAATTTATTTATAGTATTAAATTAAAAGTAGAAGTTTTTTACTTTTTAAAAAATAATTTGTTAATTTATTGTACATTTAATATCTAAAAAAACGATTAGTTACAATTCTCTTGTATTAAAAAATGTCATACTCTAAACTATATTGAATTTTTATTTNGATTACAAAGACAAGAACATTCTACTTATGTATTTAGAAAATATTCTAGCCAGTTTCAGGAAGAAGAAAGAACTCGTCAAAATCATTTTACGAAATCAGCGCGCTGTCAAAAACCAAAAAGCCTTGAAGAAGACGATACAGACTCAGATACAGGAAATGATTCAGACACCAAAGAAAAGCCGAAGTGAATTATCGTGATTTTTCGGGCTTAGAATTACAGACGAAAATTGAGGAATTTTTGGAAAGATCAGTTTTTAAGAGAAAATTAAAAGCAAAAAGAGATAAAAACCTAGCAAAACATTTGATCATTAAATTCATTAGAATGCGTAGATCAGAGGAAGAAGTTATTTTGATGCGAAGAGATATTAACTTGCTTACAAATCTTATTCAAAATGGTTTTATTGGGGATAACAGAGGAATCTTTCTTTATGTAATATTTTTATTTTTTGGTAAAGATGTATTTAACTTGGATCATAGTGCATTCAGCAGTGATACTAGTGCTTCAAATCCTCAAACTCAAAGTTTTCCATTTGATATAAATGAAATTCAAGGTTCTATTGATGAATGGAGGAAACAAAAAACGGAATATGCTACTATCAAAGACGCATTCGATTTTTTGGTTCAATGTAAAGATAAATGTGATGAAAAAATAGTAAGAGAACACGGCGATTTATTTGAATTAAGGTATAAGTTTAAAATGTTGGAAGGATTGGTATTTTTCTTTGATAAAACTAAGAAATAAAAATATATGAAAATGTCTTATTTAATATGAAAATTTTGATCTTAATAGGTTTTAAAAATCAAGTCAATTTTTCTAAATTTTCTTGTTTGAAAAATTAGAATCTTATTTAAATAAAAAAATTTTTTATTTTTTTTTAAATATGGATACATTTTTATGATTAAATAAAAATTTTTTCTAATAATACAAGAATGTTCAAAATTAAAAGTATAAAACATATTTAAATTTACTTCAAGTAGTTAAAAACTGTATTTAGATAAAACTATTTATTTTGTGTAATATATCTTAGTGATTATGATTTATATAAAAATAATATTATAAATTTTCAGATGTTAAATTTAGATTCATTATAATATTGGTGTTGAGAATTAATTAAACAAATAATTTCGTTTAAAGTTTTTTTTTTAAATTTTATAAATTGAATATCTTTATATTTAAAAATTTCTCTATGTTTTTTTTTCGCCTATAAACAATATACATCAATTTGTATTATTTGATAATCAAATCTAAGATATTAAAGACATAAAGTGCTATTTAATTGATTAATAATTATATAAATGGTGTTATAAATTAACTTCACAATTCTTTTAAATAAAAAATAAATGTATTTTAATTTTTTACTAAAAATTTAGAATGTAGTTTTAAGAAAAACTGACAAATTTTATAGTTTACTATGTGTTAAGTAAATAAAATTTTATGTAAACTTTAGAGTTTTTCTTAGAATTCAATATTTTTAAAAGATTCTAAAATATGTTCTTAAGGTTTAATTAACGTTTTTAGAACCAAAAATAATTCTAGTTTTTAAATTTAAAAATAAGTACCGTTATGATTTATTACTTGTTTTTTACAAAATTAAAATGTGCTTGTAAATACGAAGATCAAGAGACTTCTCTCGATTGTACAAGTAAAGAACAAGTAAATCAAAAAGAGGAAGATTGTGTCTCGGTATGTAAAGAACCATTTGAATTAAGAGATGATTTATCAAAAAATGAAAAACCAATAGCGTCTCCTATAACTGATGGTAAAAATCCAAAATTATCACAAATGTCTTATCAAGATCAGGCTGCTTTTAGAGATTGTACCGCAGAAGAATGTTATGAAAAAGTGGAAAAAATGTACCGCCCTGAAATAATCTCATTACAAGGATGCACCCCAATTGAACTAAGAAAAATTATAAAAGATCTTAAAAAAGAATTAAAACCTGAAGCAAAAATTTTTAGCGGATTTGTGAGACCTCCTTTAGTGCCACTGACAGCCAAATATATAAAAGATCAAAGAAAAAAATCTAAAAACGCCGTTAAAAGAAGCCAGATGTGGATGATTACATGCACAATATTTCATAATTTTACAAAAGACGAAGCTAATGCATGTTTATTTGTTATCTACACAAGTTTTATGAGTAATTTATTTGAGAAATTTACAAGAGATAGTGTAGAATCTAAAAAATGTATTTTAACAATAGAAGGTCAAGATTGTTGTTTTAATAAGAAAAATATAGTTGATGCTACCGATAAATGGAAAAAACAGGATTTTAAATTTAGCACGTTAAAAGAGGCAAAAACTTGTTTAGAAAATGCTGCGACTATATTTAATCCTAAGTGGGATAAAGAGGTTTCTGATTACACTAAATTAAAATTTGAATTAAGAATGTTAGAAGGATTAAGGTATTTCTTTTTATAAAAATTAGAAAATTAAACTTTCTTTTAAACAAAGTATAAAATAAAACATTTTTTAACAAAAATTGCAAAAAAAAACGTTTTAATTTTATAAAATAAAAATGATATTCTATAAATAAAATTATCTTAAGTTATTTAATAAATGGGTTAAAATTCCTATGTTAATTACTTCACAGTAACACTTAAACTCTTACTAAAACTTAAGATAAGTATTAATTCACAATGTTGTTAAATAAAATTTTTATTTGGTCTAAAAATTGCACTAAATATAAAAGATTTTAATTTAAATATTACTTAATCTAAAGTGAGCATTTTATAAAATCAAATAAAAATTAAAAAATTTGATTTTAAATTAACAAATACTCGACCCAGCTACGATTTTAATAAATTAAAAGAAACCAGGAAAAATGCGATATTGTTTTTAAAAAGTAGATGTGTTTGTGATCATGATTCAGATTTGTATGGGCATTGATTTTTTATATTTAGTCGTAAATTTTTTAGTAAAATAATTTACAACGATGCAAAAAAATTGCAATAAAAATATTAAATTAAAAATAAATTAATGTATAAAAAAATTCATCAATTTATCATGCTGGAAGAAACAAAAATAAACAACGAAGAAGATTTTTTATGAAAATACAATATTACACCTGCCTATAAGGTAAATAGAGAAGACAATCTTTAATCTGACCTTCACAAAAGAATTTTCTTCATAGAATATTTCTTAAGAACAGATGACTTTTAGGCAGATCTTTTAAAATTAAATAATTATTATTATCTACAAAAAAAGCATAATTCCAAAAAAAGTATTAATTTAAAAAAAATAATCATTTAATATTTTTATTTGTAAAAAATAAATAAAACATAAAGGGTTTTTTATTATGCAAGATGTATTCAGTCACTTTAAGCTTAGTAATTTAATTTTGTGTGCTGGCACTTTGCTAAAAAAGAATAATAAAATAATACTTTTAAAAAATAATAAAACAAATGAAATAGTTTTACCAAAAGGAAAATTAGAGAAAAAAGAAAGTTTAATTGANACTGCTGAAAGAGAGACNTATGAAGAGACNGGATATAATTGTANAACCATTTCCAAANANCCATTTTGTATGACTATATAAGAAAAAATAAACAAGGAAATAAAATTATTTTTTGGTTTATGGCTGTGGCATCGGAAGAAAAATATAACAACACACAAGAAGAGGATGAAGATTTTATAAATTTAGAGTGTACAAAGGAAGAAGCTTTAGAAATGTTAACATTTGATTCTGATAAATTAGTAATCAAGGAGTGTGAATTTATTTAATTAAAATAATAAATAAAGAAGTAATATCAAAAAAGAGATAAAATAATAAATAAAGAAGTAATATCAAAAAAGAGATAAATTAATAAATCAAATCAAATCAAAATAAAATAAAATAAAATAAAGTAAAATTAAATTTATTTTATTCAACTAAATTCATTAAATACCAATGCTAATAACATTTCTTTATATTTATTATTAACATAAGCTTTAAGTTTATTCCCAGTAAAATAACAAATAAAATTAATATCCTCATAAAATACTCCTTTAAATCCAATAAAATCACTTTTGTAAAATATTATTTCATTCTTAAGCAAAGAGTAAAGTATTTCTTTACTGATCAAATAATCATTCTTCAGTAAAAGAGGTCTGAATATTTTATTATTATTTATCTTTATTAAATCAAATACTTTAATACCAAATAAATCAATGTTATAATTTAATATTTCTAACATTTCTTTATTAATTAACCTAATAGAATTATTAGAAGATTTAATAAAAGAAAAATTATCATTAATTGAATTACTTATCAAATCATTTATTGGATTATTATTTATAATATTATTGTAAAAATATGAAATATTCTCATTTAAAATATTAGTTGGATTATTTAAATTGGTATTATTAGAAATATTAGAATGATCAGTTAAATTAGTACTTATTATATTTTCTTTTCTAATAACACTAATAAAGAATCCACCTGTATCCTCTCCATTAGGAAGTATCCTTACGGCATTCTTAGTTTTAAAAGTATTCCCATTAGTAAAACATAACCCTTTTAATGAATCATTTACATTAATTATCTCATATTCTTCAGTTAAAGCTTCTTCTAAAACATTTTCATTTTCTAATTGATTAAATGTACAAGTAGAATAAACTAAAATACCATCATCTTTGAGTAATTTTAGACCTCTTCGTAAAATTTGTAATTGTAATTGACTGATACCTTTTGATTTACTAATTGACCAATCAAAAAGGATTGAAGGATCTTTTCTGATGGTACCATCAGAGGAACATGGTACGTCACAAAGGATTCTGTCAAATTTGATTTGTAAAGGAAAATATCTTGCATCATAAGTGGTAATCACTAAGTTATTTGTGGTAAATTTACTTGTATTGGTTACCAAAACATTTCTTCTTTTATTATTTGGCTCATTCGCCACTAAAAAATTTGTTAAATTTATCAGTTGTGTGGTTTTACTTCCTGGTGCACTGCACATATCTAAAACTTTATGATTTTTTTGTACNTTTAGTAAATGTACTGGTAAAAATGAAGAAATTTCTTGGTAGTAAATTAATCCTGAATCTGCTAGTAGTGAAAACATTTTTTTAATTTGTTTTAATTCTTTGTTTTCAGGGGGTGTATCTGTTAAAATTTTATTATCTTGAGAGGCTGTCATTCTTAGTTCTTTTTTTCTTTCATTTTCCCATCCTTTGTAATAGTTAATTTGCTTGGGTAAAATGTATAAATCATTAATCAGTTGATGAGTTGTACACCCTGATCCTCTAACAAACTCTTCTACTCTCTTATGAAGTGAATTGCTTCTATTAATTCTAAAAGTCTTAATTTGTGGTGATTTTAATAAATTCATTGTCTTTTCATCAAACTTGTAATATTCTTTGAAAGCTTCCTCTCCTTTCATGCTAAAAAAATATTTTTTAAAATAAAATTAAAAAAACAAATTTAATTTACTATTTTTTGAAAGGAGAATTGTACGAAAAAGTAGCATTATCAAAAAAGTTAGTTTTCTTGTTAAAGTTGTTTTCTTTAGGAGGTAAAGGTGTAACTTTATTAAGCGTAGTGTTAAACCCATAATTAATTTGTGATTTATTTGCCAATTTTTCTAAAGAACCTAAGGAATTTTCATCAGAGGATAGTTTTTCATTTTGTAACAAATCCTTTTCTACTTTAATTTTATTTTTGGTTTTTTTGATAGGTTTGACAGGTTGAGGTTTTGCTAAGTTTACTTTGTTAAATTTTACATTTTTATTTTTGATTGGTTTTGTTAACTTATTTTTGGTCAGTTTCTCTTCTAGAAAGTCATTGTTTTTTAAATAATCTTCTGTGTTTTCACTGGTAGTTTTGTTTTTATTTTCACTAAAAGACGACTCTTGGGTCAAAACTTCATAAGCAAAACTGGGCTTCTTTTTTTTACCTGTAGGTTGTTTCTTTTTTTCTTGTTTTAATTTTTCAATTTTTTCCTTTAAAGAATTGATCTCATTAATAAAATCAGAATTAATCCTTGCCAATTCTTTTACTTCTTCTTTTAATTCAAGCTCTGCTTCACTCAGTTGTTGTTTTTTATTTTTTTTATTTGTGACCGCTTTTTTTGTTGATAAATTTTGTGTTTTTAAAATTTCATTCTCNTTTTTCAAAATTTCAAATTCTTTTTTGCAAAAATTTGCTTCTTTAGTTAAATTTTTAATTTCATCTTTTAATTTTTTATTTTCATTTTCTAAATCTTCAAATTGTATTTTAAATTTTTTCATTTCGTTGGCTTGATTGTTAATTTCTTTTATAAATTTGTCATTTAATTTCTTCAAATTTGTGATTTCTTTTGATTTATCTTCGTTTTCAAAGGATGATTGTTTTAGTTTCATGTTTTCTGCTATCATTTTTGCATGTAAGGATTTAGTTTCTTCTAATTCACAAGTGATACTTTGTATATGATGTAATTGTGCCATTGATTCTTCTTTTTGTATCTCTGATTGTTTGNANTNTNANGTTNNNNGTGTCTGTTCTAATGATCTTGTCTTGTTTGCAGATTTTAAATATTCTTTCATAGGTAAAATAAATAAAAATAAATTAATAAATTAAGATTTTAAAAATTAGCCAATCAAAAACACTTTCCTATTCCTAAGAATTTTAAAAATTCTTTTTACTAAAATTAAAAAAATAACCAATAAAAATTGTCTTTTTCTTCTAAAATTTAAAAAATAAAATTTGAAACAACCGCGTTTTCTCCCTCCAAATTAAAATATAAATAAAGATTTTTTATACCCCTCAATGAAAAAAGGACAAAAGGCACCAGCATCAAAGAAACCAGTAGGAGTAGGAAAAGCCCCATCATCTCAAGGAACACCTGGAACAGGAGAGTCAAAACCAAAAAAGAGAGAAGTAGAGTCCACACCATACTATCTTATGTTTAGAACTGCAGCTAAAAAGATTGTGAAGAATGCTAGACCACAGAACCCATTACAGGCAGCCACAATCACAATGAATGTTGTTTCACAGCTTATTCCACATTTTATTGACCTTATTGCAGCTAAAGCACTTGATTTAGTAGAGTACACCAACAGAGAGACTATTGGTTACAAGGAAATTCAAAGAGCAGTTGATTTGTTGTTCCCAGGAGAATTTGCTTCTTTTATCAAATCAGAATTTGAAGGAAGAATTGAGAAGCAACAGAAGAAATCTGAAAATAAATAAATGTTATTACGTTGTTAANNNATGCAATTTTTAATTATTTTTCTTTTTCTAAAATTCCAATTTTAAATGTCTTTTATTATTTTAATTTTTTAATAAATAAGAATTTAACAGCATTTATTTTTTCTTTACATAATTTTCTGAAATAATATTTTAAAATAAAATATTAAATTCTTATTTTTTAAAACTTTAATTTATGTTTAGAATTTAAATAATGATTGTAATTTAATATTTTTAAACCAAGGTTTACTNCAATCGATCATCTNATTTTNATTAGTGCATGCAAATGAATGTAACTATGTTGTCTTTNATTCTATTTCAGAAATATTTTAATAATAATGTTTCGGGTATCGATAANATGATATTATTTTTNTTCTAACAAGCGATTTCACAAAACTCNAGCAAAAAAGGTTTAAAAAAGNCCTATTNTTAAACAAAGGTTTACTACCTTTAAACNGTTTGTNAAATCTTTCAGGTACACTACGTAGCTGATGATAATTTCAAATNAATTTNNGTATTTTTAAAATTATTTACNAAAAACACAANAATAAATAATNAATTTTGAAAAGTTTAGTGCTGAATAAGATTTATTTAATTAANACAANTGTCATTCCAGATATAAAAAANNATNATAAACTNAATTNTTGACGGCTATNGGTTAAAAAATATAAAACAACAATAAAGAAAAAATTTTNTGAAACTAAATAANTTAAATATTTTACACTTTTTTTANAATTATTCAANTGCNGAAAAAATTTACTNAAAATGCTTATTAGTTTTTTTGAGCAAAGCACTTAAGAACCATGTTAATAATATATATCTTTNTATTTTNTATTTNAAAANATGAATGAAATTAATCGACATNNTTANGATTTNNT
>RCSS01000110.1:0-10779 GCA_004000155.1 Tubulinosema ratisbonensis | reverse complement strand
TAACACTATTGAAGGAATAAATAATGGGATCAAACAAGTAATAAAACCACGTAACATAACAGAAGAAAACATTGATGGATGGCTTTTTAAGATTTTTTTTTGTAGACAAGATAATGTCAATATTCAGTTAGGGTTTATTACCCCTTTAAAAAGTGTAATATATTGGTAAAATAATATATTTTTTTTAAGTTTATTTTAATAAATAATTTTTTTGTTATAATTATCGTATCTTTGAAAATCTACTATTATCCCATGAGTTAACAGCTAATTAAGCTTTGAGGGTAAAAGAACTTAATATTTTATTTTCTTTTTTTGTGTAAACTTCATTTTTAGAGGTTCCCACAAAATCCTTAATATGGTCAATTTTTTCTAGAAAAAAAAAATAAAAATCAATATTTTACAGTAATAATAAATCATAAAATACAATCGAAAAGGAATCATAACCTTGTACTTAGTAAAAACTCTAGCAATTTCTAAAATTATTTATATTTTATGAACTAGTATGTTAGTTTTTACTTAAAATTATTTTATTATTTTTTATTAATTTTTTATTTATGTCATTAATTTTTAATAAAAAATAAGTTTATGCAAAATCAAAATGAGAATTTTACATTTNAAGGCTTCAAAAAAGAAAACAACAAATTTATTCCCACAACCTCGCTCCATAACCACCACAGACACTTTGGCACATGCACAAACCAAAAAATATATTTTGATTTAGAAGAACTATTATATTTAAATAACATGCCAGAACTTAAAGATTACAAATTATATTCTCTTTTNAAGAACAATAATTACAATTTAAGAAAAAAGAANGANTTTTTGAAAGAATATTTTATTTTTAATAAACATAAACATTTTAACAGAAAAAAAGATTTGCCAATAGGAATTTGTAAAAATGTTGGCAAAGAAAACTGCTTTATAAAAGAGATAGAAGATTGTGATGGGTTGTTTTGTGTGCTTAGGATAGAATCTGAAGATTCTTGTTGTTTAAAAGTGGAATTTGTTGGTGAATTAGACAAAAATTTAGAAATAAAAGATTATAAAAACTGACTTGATTTATGCGCATAAATTAAAATAATAAATTATATTTTTAAAAAAATAATTTTTTTAATTTATGTAAGTTTAATTAACCAAACATGTCACCAAAGTCCATTTCTTCGTCTTCCTCAGCGGCGGGAGCAGGCTTAGTTTCCTTTTTCTCTTCTCTTTTGCAGGTGCAGCAACAGTTTCGGAAACAGAAGATACCTGAACAGCAGAACTATTCCTTATCAAAGCCATGTACTCAGCAGGTGTAAGTTCATAAAATGAAGCAAGTTTCTTTGAAAAAGGGATGTTTAAATGTTTAAATATTTTTTCCATGTTCTCAGCTGTTACTTCTAAGTTTAATGAGTTTATGAATAAAGCAGCAAGGGAGTAAATTTCTTTTTCTTGTGGCATTGACATTTTAAGGGTAAAAAATTTTAAATTTATAAAAAATATTTTATTTATTGACCAATTAAATTTAATTTTTTAAAAATATAAATTAAATATTTTTTTACCCTTATATTAATTGTGTTACAGAATGTTTTTACATTTTTGTTTCAAAATTAATGTACATTAACAGCTAAACCAAAGTGTTTAGAACATTTTAAAATAAATATTATTTTTATTTTTGTTTTTAATAAATAATATTTTTACTGACTTAATCCTTATTTTTTAAATGTCATTTTATGCTCTTTTCTTTTTAGAAATTATTTTTTAATAAATAAATAAAATTAAATTATTTTTTAATAAATTTAATTTTAATATTTTTATTAAAAATTTTAACCCATAAAATGTCAGAACAAAAACAAAATCCAATGCTAAAACTAAAAATCAATAAACTTTGCATAAACTGTTGTGTAGGAGAATCAGGAGACAAACTTAACAGAGCAGTTAAGGTTTTAGAAGAATTAACTGGTCAAAAACCAAGCATAGGTAAAGCAAAAATTACCATTAGAGGATTCGGTATAAGAAGGAATGAAAAGATAGCCACTTACGTGACAGTAAGAGGGGCTAAAGCTGAGGAATTGTTAACCACTGCTTTGAGAGTCAAAGAATTTGAGATTAAAAAATCATCCTTTAGTAACAATGGTCATTTTGGATTTGGTATCAAAGAGCACATTGATTTAGGTATCAAATATGATCCTAGTGTAGGTATTTTTGGATTGGATTTCTATGTTGTATTGGATAGGCCAGGAACAAGGGTTTCTAAAAGAAAAATTAAGAAGTCTAAGGTTGGAAGTAAGCACAGGTTGACTAAAGAAGATGCTATGAAATGGTTTGTTGAGAAGTTTGATGGAGTTTTGATCAACAAATAAATAATTAATTTTACAATTTTATATATTTTATTTAATAATTTATTTATTTTAATTTAAATAATTTATTTATTTTTAATTTAAATAAAATAATTTTTATTTTTTTTTATTAATTTTTATTTTTTTTTATTAATTTTTAATTTTTTTTATTAATTAAAATAATTTATTTTTTAAAATTTTATTTATTTTTTTTAAAAGAATAAAATTAAATTTCAAAAAATAAATCAACCAATTTATTCTTTCTTTATAAAAAACTTTTCTTCAAAAGTATCTCCCTCTTCAGTGTAAATGGTCTTTTTTAATGGCACTGGGTTAAGTTTATACACAAATCTACCTATCCTAAGTGCATAACCCTCTTCAGTCTCAATTATCTGACTATTTGTACTGTTACCCTGTTGAGAGATAGAAATTTTCTTAGATCTTTCATTAAAATCCAACCATTTTGGTTTTCTTATTAAAAAAATCATAGGCCATTTTTAATTTATTTTTTTATTAAATTTTTAATTAAATTCTTTTTTCATTTCATTCAAAATTCTTTCTGCTTCATTTTGTGATTTAATTTTTTTACTCAATTCATAAATAATCTCTTTATACTTCTTATTCTCATAACTAAGCTCATTAATTCTCTTAGCACACTTCATTATCTCTTCATCCTTCTCTTTTACCATGTCATTGTGAATCATAATCAGTTCTTGTGAGATAAAATTGGTTCTTTCCAAATAAAAATTTGTTTCTTCATTTTCTATGCTAAAACTATTTGACTCATAAAAATATAATTTATCTTTTAAAATGCATAAAATTTCTTTTAAGGTGGTAAGTTCATTGTTTAATTTTTTTATGTATGATTTTGTGTCTTGGTTTGGATGGTTAGTCAGACTGTCTATGTTGTAATAATCCTTGTTTTTTTGTGGGGTCAGATTTAGCAGAGTGTTTTTTAATCTTTTATTTTGTTTTTCCTTTAGGTTTACAGTTTTATTCAATGATGAATCTTTCATGCATTACAATAATAAATTAAATTAAAAATAAAATAAATTAAAATTATTAAAAATAATATTAAGAAAATTAAGGAAATAAAGTAAATTAAAAAAATGAAAATATTAAAAAAATTAAGAAAATGAAAAAATTAAGAAAATAAATTAAATTAAAAAAATAAATAAATTAAATTAAAAAAATATTAAGAAAAATAAAAAAATTAGGAAAATTAAAAAAGAATGTAAANNNNTTACAAGAATTTCCTTTATATTTATTTAAAATTAAAACTTAAAAAACTATTTGACAGCCTCATTCAAAAAATAATGCAAGCATGAAACAAACATCCCAACAATAAAATGGATCATCATCAAATAATTAACAAACTTACACCTGTCAAAGAAACGATAAAATAGAAAAAACAATAAGTATTCTATTAATAACATAAAAGTAATAAACAGTTTATGTCTAAATGATTTTATATATCTTGGCTCTGCATAGATTGAGATTAGTAGGGTGGGTATGTGTGTAGACACTAAGAAAAAGGCTGTTAAGATTGAAAGTGAGTTTCTTTTATGCTGTAAACAAATTAACAGAACAGAACACAGTGAATTTAAAATTATTTTTGCAAAGTAAGTGTATGAATTTAGCATAAATTAAGGATAAATTTTTAAAATTTATTTAATAAAAATATTTTTTAAAATTGACAAAATACACCACAATCCTTGGTAAAAAGTTCTTCCTCCAAAAAACCAAAGAAATACCATTTGATCATAAGTCACTAAACTAACTAACAAATTAATTAAAAAGTGTATTATTTCAAAGTTGTAATCTATTTTTAATCTCAATCTGGGATAGCAATAAGTAAAAAATACTATAGAAAAGGAAGTAAAAAACTCAAACTCGTCAGAAAAAAAATAACAAATATTTAAATCAATAATATTTGACCAATTTATTCCCATCATAAAAATAGAAAAATAATAATAAATTATGTTGTTGCATAAATTAGCATTAAACAAATGGTACATAAAATAACATCTTATTGGCTTATTAAAAGTGTATAAAAAAGACATAGGATCTAATGAATCAATTAAGTAAATTATCTTTGTTTCTCTTCCTAAATCTAAATTAAACAAATTTAAAATGCTTCTTAGAAGGATTATTAACATATTTAAATCTAATTTAGTTACCGAAAAGTTAACTGATAAATTATTAAGAAAACTTAATTTTTTACCAAATTTTGGTAAAAAATTAATAAAAATAATTAAAAAAATACTAAAGAAGGAGGAATGTACTTTTAAAAGTGCCCATCTGTCTTCTTTATGTTGTGGTGTATCAGATATTAAAAGTAAAATAAAATTAAGAAGAAAGTTTTTGCTTAAAAAAGGTGCTAGTAAAATATCTTCATGTATAAAGGAATAGACTGAATGACAAATCATAAAGAATAGAAAAACGTAGTTAAAGTAAAATGACTCTTTAGCCAAGATAAACAAAGTTAAAGCACATAAAATGATAATTAAATAATTCAAATTTTCATTTAAAAATTTATTGACGTGGCTGTCAATAAATTTTAACAAATCTTTTCCAATAAATTTTTCTTTTTTAAGCTGTCTAAACATTTCTTTTTTATTTTTTAACAGTCCTATTTTGTTTATTATCAGATTTAAGTAGTCTTTTTTGTTAACCATCCAACCAATTAAACTACCCGTACTTGTTTTAGGATACTTCACTCCTAACAAACTAAAAATAGTATTAGAAATGTCATTTTGGCTGATAACTTCATATTCTTTTTTTAATTTGTAATATTCATGTATTTTCTCTTCATTTTTTATTCTTTTTTCATTAATTTGATCAAAATTCTTTTTATTAAAAATAAAAGAGGCAAAAGAAGTAGATTCTTCTAATGAATTATTACCATGATCACCATTCTCTCTCACTCCATGGTCGGATGTAACAACTATAAATGTATTATCATCCAAATATCTTGTTAAATTCATCAAAAATGAATTATATATTTTTAACACATTTTGTATCTCTTTATGCTGAATTGATCCTTTTTTATGCCCTAATGCATCTACAGCACTAAAATGCCCAATCATTAACTCAGATTTTTCTTCTATTTTTTTATTTTTTAATTCATTTAACATCTTTAACAATGAAGAATATTCTTTTTTCATACAAAAATTGTTTCCATAAGCATTGTAAGTCTCTCCTTGTAATCCAAAAATATCTTTCAAAGTTTCATCCCCACAATAAAACACTTTTAATTCATCAAAAATATTTGATTGTTGTTTTCTATGATAAAATCCAAACAAACTATCAACAAAACAAGATTTATTGCCACTAAACAAAGAATACATCCTTGGTGCAGTGAGAGTAGGTGAATCACACAAACTTATAAAATCAAAAGAAGTTTTCAGGTTGGTAAAATTGTTATGGTATCTTCCTTTTTTATCACACTCGAAATAGCAGTCAGGTCTTAATCCATCTAACAAAATAAAAATGCATCTTTTGAATTTGCCTGTGTTTTTATGCTGCTCTGAAAATGACTGAGTGAATTTTTTTTTGGTAAAAATATTATACAAACAAACTGAGACTAAAAATATTTTTAGTAGTTTATGCATTTTGTTTCTTTTTATTTTTGTTTTTTTATTGTTTTGTTTGATTAATTGACTTTTTTAAATTAATTAATTATGTCATAATATTTTATTAAAAAATAATTTTTTTAAGAAATTTAATTAAAAAAATAAGAAGTTTATTAAATAATTTATAAATCATTTTTTAATTAAATTTTAATTTTATAACTCAAGCTAAATAAATATATTGTACATTTATTTAAATGAAGTATTATAAATATATTTACTGTAAATTCAATAAACATGATTAACTAAAAATATAAAAAACAATTAACTGTTTTTAATGTGTTTTAATGCTCAAATTTTTTATTCTTTTTCTAACCCTTTGTTTTTTAAAAATAATGACAAAGTTTAATAAATTGTTTGTTTTGCAATTTATAAATTTTGATCATGTAAATAAGATTCCTAATTTTAAACATCATAAATGCTCAATATATCTTCGAAAATTTTTACATGTCTATTTTTACTAAAAATTTTAAAGCTTTATTGGTTATCGTACATTTAATGCTCTTTAGTTAATTTAACAAAATGTTTACCTATATTTAGAAAAAAGCACTTCAATTTCATTAAAAATATTTTTTTAATTTGTAATTAAGGTCAAAGGTTTAACTTTTTTGAGAATACACTATAAGATCAATTCAGGGCATAAATTTATGACATAAAAATTAAGAATATTTATTTGTTAACTGTCTTGTTACTCAGGCCTCGCTTTGTGTAGCAATTATTTAAAATAATATGAATAAATGTGAATGGAATAAAGACATTTTTGAGATCTTTTTGTTTGTTTAAGTTTACTTTGTTTTTTTGCTGTCTGGGGGCTGGAAATATACACGAAGATTTTGTCGTTATATCTTTTAAATAAAATATTAGTAACTAGTTAAAAGAACATATGGTAAAATATGTTTTTACATAATTAGGTATAACTCAAGATACTACTAAACTTTCCCCCATTAAACCCCGCCTCGTGCACTCTATTGACTGCCCAAGTTTACTTTACCTTCCAGGCTTTGTTTGCAGGTAAGTTTAATTGTCTCTCTTGGCTGGCAAAAGTGAAACTGCACTAAATTAACATAATTAAAATAAAAAAGAGTTAATTTTCTTATAAGGTAAGATTATAGACTTAGAATATTTCAAAATGCTTTATTCATCAAATAAATTCTTCTTCCTTAACATAATTAGTCATAAACTTAACACCCGTCCCTCTTTCTACTCCTAACGGAAAAATCCATTCAATAAAAGTATCTCCCATCACTTGTGTCCAGTTATTCATATACCCTAAATTATAAGGATTTAACACCTTTCTTTCTCTACAATTCATCAAATTTTTGATAGGACCCTCTTGGAACACTTCATTGTACCTGTTATCCCCAACAATATAAGCATTTATACAATTAAACTCAGGCAATGTTTCATTATTAAGTATTAAAAATGTGTTTAACACAAATAAAAAGAAAGAATACAGTCCTATTACTGTAATAACCACAAGATTAAAATAATATACTACCCTAAGATGAGCAGTCTCAATATAATCAAATGGTTTAATTGACAAAATAGCAAAGGTATAAAAATTAGTCACAGAATTATAGAACAAAAACTGGTAATAAAATTTATATTTTACAAATTCGATACACACATCAAAAATATAACAATGATGATCATATTTAGGATAACATCTATCACATTTACTACAATGATGACTTCTAGGTGGTTTATAAGTTTTACATAAATGACAAAACCTGTACTTAGGCACTATTTTTTCTTTGATCTCAGATGCAAAAAATCTGTTTATGTTCGATAGATTTGGTTCGCTTTGTAAATCGATGTTTAAAAACAAATCTTTGGTGCTTAAACTGTTTTCGTTAATCATTTTAATATAAGCTATGATTGTAACACTCAGCAACACCAAATAGAATGAGCCAAAGAATTTGTATTGATTTGAGATTATTTTGTTTTGTTTTAGGATATGGAAATTAAAATAGACTATGAATGAAATCGTGGACTGTAAGATGTAAAAGTATCTTTTTAAGATTTGTAAGAAGTCTGTGGTTACTTCTAATAAGTTGTTTTTCAGTTCGGAATAATTCATTTTATAAAAATTTTTTGTTTGTTTTTTTTAATTATTATTACGTAATCAAAAACACTAGAATATTTTATTAAAAGATAAACAAGAAGTATTCAAGCAAATATAATAAATTAATTATGATTTTCTAAATTTATTAAAAAATGTTTTAACAAAAAATAATTATATTAATTTTTAATTTCTTCTTGGTTTTAAAAATGAAAAATTTTTTTTATTTGTAAATAATGTTTTTTACATCAAAATTTATTCATCAATAAACTCATCAATTTTCTTATTGGCCCATCTAGAAATATACTCAGGACATTTAAATTTTTTCATAGACCTAATCTTCCCCACAACCTCTCTTTCTCCCCAACCTTGATCCATAGTCCCACAAATACTCCACATAATACCTAAATACCCATTCGGATCATTTGCGTCGATAGAATATTTATCATTCAAAAAAATGGCTCTTTCTAATGCTTCGCCTGGTGTTTTACTCCATAATAAACAGTTCTTAGCCCAATACATTCGTACGTATCCATGCATCTTACCTGTTATTACCATCTGTTTCTGGCCTGCGTTCCACAAATAATCCTCAGTTTCACCACATTCAAGCTGTTTTAAACTATAAATTTTCGGTCTTTTGTCTTTAGAATGTTGTTCTAAAGTTTGTTTTGCCCATGGCAAAGCACCATTTAAATTGTCATAATTCTTTTCATGGTAACAGAAATGATCAGCTGTCTCTTTCCACACAAACACTTCGTTTAGAAATGTTTGTAAGTTTTGGTTTTTCATACCAAATTTCTTAACTGCCAATTGTACAACCTTAAGTGCAGAAATCTGACCTGAATGAAGCCATGGAGACAAATTTGACAGTGCGTTAGCTTCTGGATTATTTCTTGATGAATCATAGATGCTAAACCTATTCTTAAAAAAATTTTCCAATTCTTCCATCCCATTTTTGTAGCCTCCTTTATGATAATCGGTTGGTAAAAGAGAATTTTTCATTCTTTTATTTTTATATTCTGTGTTTTCTTGTTTTATTTCTTCAAATTGTTTAAGTGTTTCTTTGTTAAATTTTTTTACTTCTTCTTTGTTATTAAATTCAAATTCTTTGATTTCATCATATTTTTTGTAAAATTTATCCCATAATTTGTATAAATCACTCTTAACAGACTTACCAGTCCTTTTATAAGTAGTAAGTTTATGACAAGGAACAATATTATGAGCATCGCACCTAATTAACTTAATTTTATTCTCATCGCAAAAAACAATCAACTGGTTGTCATATTCTAAATATTCTCTCAAAGGACAGAAATCTAAAACAATCAAACAAATTTCATTCTCTTTGATAAATTCTTTTAAATTATCTTTGTATTGTATTTTTATAAATAAATTGTGTTCGTTTGCTTGGTCAATCAATTCAGTCATTCCTTCTAAAATGAACTTTTTTTGTTTTTTATTTTTAGGGATAAAAAAAAAGTCGTAGAGAACGTATAATTTGTTTTTTGAGAGGGTATAAGAAAGTTGTATGCAGTGGTTTTCTTTTATTCTTTGGTCTCTTCTCATAAGGTATAGTGTGTTTTGGGTAGAAGGGTGGTCGCACAGTGTTTCTGATCTGTCCATGGGTATTTTTTTACAAAATTGAAAAGGAGTGTTAATTTTTCTTAAATTGACAAATTAGTCTTTTTTTAAATTAATTAAATCAATTATTTAAATATTTAACAAAAAAAGAAATGACAATAAAAGTAGGAATAAAACAAAATTTTTTTCTAATTGTACCAGGTTTAAAATATTGTAGAATACCTAACAATTATCTACAAAAAGTAAGGTGGTGTAAAAAATCCAAGCTTATAATTTGTCAAAGAAAATATTTCGTTTTAATCATATACTTTGTTTGAATCTAAAATTTTTTCTAGTTCATGTGTTTTTATGGGTTATTTATCATATCATTGCATAAAATGAAAAATTCTGGTGTTTGTGCAATAAATTCAACGGATTAAAGTCCAATCAAAACTCGAAAAAAGATTTATCTTATCTGATAATCTTTCTAATTGATTAGAAGTTTAATTATATAGGAAGATTTTTGAATATCATTGTTACACAAAAACAAATCTCAAAAGTATTGACGCACTTTATTCATATAAATATTCTTACCCTAAAATATTTTCAAAAGGAATCAAAAACAGGGTATTTTAATAATTTAAGATTCCTATTTTTACATTTTAATGGTAAAAAGAAAATCTTACACATTATTTTATTTGAAATAAAACAAGTTTTGATTGATCTGTTGCAATTAGATGAGACTTATGATGTTATTGAATATTTATTACAAAAATTAAAATTCTTCTAATAATTTTTTGCTTGTCAATCTTTCGTTTTTTATCTATTCTTCTTTCATTGCTACTCTTTATTCTTAAGATGAATAATTTCTTTGTTTTTTTCTTTATTATTTTTTCATTTATTAAAATACTGTCAAGCTCACGTGGAATTGACTTATGTACTGCATATTTATATTATATCGATTTAAAAAAATGTTTCTTACTTGTTTTATTCATGCTTTTATGTCTTCCTGAGTCCATCTCGTAAGTGCAATAATTTTTTTATTCAAATAAATAAAATCTAAATTATTTTTTTGTAAGTTATTACAAATATAGCATCTTCAGGAAAGTTTTCACATTATTCAAAATTTGTTTCACACTTTTCAAATAATATTTCCCATTTTCAAAAAAACTTTCACAATTATTAAAAAATATTTTAAATTTAACCCCTG
>RCSS01000109.1:0-11013 GCA_004000155.1 Tubulinosema ratisbonensis | reverse complement strand
GTTTAGAATTTTAACCTTAAATGAATAATAAAAAAGAATTTACACAAACTAAATTAGTTAAACAAAAACATTTGTTATGTTTTCATTAAAAGGTGCTTAATTTGATTCCATGGTTTAACTTAATATAAAATCAATTTTTATAAAAATAAATTTATATTTTTAAATAAATATCATAAAAAATAAAATAATTTATATTAAAAGATAAATGTTTTATAACTTTACCTAAAACAATTAAGTATTAACAAGTATCTTTTATTAAAAAATCAATAGTTTTTATTTTATATTTTATAGTTTTTATTTTATATTTTATAGTTTTTATTTTATATTTTATAGTTTATATTTTATTTTATATTTTATATTTTCTTAATTAATTAATAACTAACCTTTAATCATAAAAAGAAAATAGTATTATCATAAAACAAAATAACATCAATGGAATGTAAATAATTAAGAACACTTTTTATCTGATCAATTGAGAAATTCATTGATTTAATTTGATCATAAAAATTATCAAAAGAGACTGAGTTAATACCAGGGTTATTGTCTCTATAAGCATATAAAGCTGAACTAATTGCCTCGTCAGGAGAAATCTGACTTTCTCTTATTTCTTCTTTATCTTCTTTAATTANCTTAAATTCAAGTGTGTTTCTTAAAATATTTACTGCTTCGATTGCATCTTCTTCTTCTACAATGGTTGATAATTTGATTTTGGCTATGGCTGTGCTTAATCTTATTAGTGTTTCTAACATTCTAGGTGTAACATTCACAGTCAAATGTTTTTCTTGTCTGAGCTCTACAAATGATTTGGAAATCAGGGCACCTGCTTTGTCTGACAAGATAGGAGATATTGATTTAGCTGTTTTAAGATACTCTCTTAAAAATAGTTGTTTCTTATCTTCTCTTTTGTTAAGAATATGATCTGCTATTCTTTCATCATCACCATTGTCTAAAACAATAAAAATTAAATCAAACCTGGAGAGTAAACTTTCTGGCAAACCAATATTGTGTGACGCAGTAAAGGTTTCTTTGTAATACCCTAAAATTGGATTGGCTGCGGCNAAAATCGTACACCTGGCATTGAGTGTGGTAGAAATACCTGCTTTGGAGATAGAAATTGTTTGTTGTTCCATCACTTCGTGTAAGCTTACCCTGTCATCGTCGTTCATTTTGTCAAATTCGTCAATGCAAACTATTCCTCTGTCAGCAATAACCATTGCTCCTGCCTCAAGCCTTTTATCACCAGTTTCTTTGTCAAGGATCACTGCTGCTGTCAAACCTACCCCTGAAGATCCCCTGCCTGTAGTGTTTATACACAAAGGAGAAATTGACTTAACATACCTTAACAATTGGCTTTTAGCTGTTCCTGGATCACCACACAATAAAATATTAATGTCTCCTCTTGTTTTAGATGTATTTTTACGTATCACTTCATTACCACCAACCAACATCAAAGCAATTGCTTTTTTAATATTCACATGACCATAAATGGAAGGAGCAATGGAATTAGCAACCAAATTGAGAATATCACTTCTTTTGCTTATTTCTTTTATGACATGTTCAGTTTGTATCAAATTAATGTTTTGCTGANATNAATTNNTAGCGATTTGTGATGTATTTACATCAAATTCACCAAACTTTTTAGAAAACAAGCTCTCTTCACATTCAACAACAATGTCTTCCAATCCTTTCTCACCTAAGTTTTGGTAAGGTAATTCGTTAATCCTTTCGATTGATACGTTAATATTCTCTCCTTCAAAATTAATAAATTCAACATTGTTTACAATCAGAACAGTTCTAAATTTTTTAGGAAATCCTTGTAACAAACTTCCTAAAGGTTTGTAAACACCAATTAATTTGACTCTGTCGCCAGGCTTAACTAAATTTACTAAATCTTCTGCCAAAATAGCTTCTATGCTTCTAGGCAATTGTCCTAAAGGTGCCTTTTCAACCAATTCTTGGATAATCACAGTTTGGTAATCTAAAAATGTGCTCATCCCAAATTCAGTGTTCAAAGGTCCATTAGCATCCTTGGTTGGGTAAGTTGTATTTGTACAAGGAAGCTTGCTAATCATTGTTGCGTCCCTGTATTCTTTTTCGTAGAACGTATTAGCTTTCTCAGAAAAGTGCACACTTTTCACAAGTTTAGGTTTTACAGTAGAAACTGAAGTGACAATCCCTTCAACAGAAATAAGTTTTGATAAGCAAAATGAGGAAAGTGTACGCGGGTTATGAGCATTTTCCCCTAAAAATCCAGTTATTTTTTTGTTAGGATAAAGAGGAAGCACGTTTAAAGGATCGTTTAAGAGAGAATCTACCAGTTTTGGTTCTGTTATTCTTAGTTCGTTTAAGTTTAATTTTAATTGTTTTGTGTCAGTGAAAGGGATAGATGATGATTTGTCCATTAGGGTTTTAATATTAAATTAATTAAATTTTATTGTATTTTTTTGATTGGTTAATTTTTTAAAATNNNTAAAAAACATTTTCTTTAATCATTAAATAATACAAAAATTATTTTTCCTTTTCATTCTTAAAACTAACCCTATCATCATCATAAAATATATCCTTGTAATTAGGATCACTAATATCAAATTCATCTTCTAATTCATCATAAACAAAAGATTCTCTCATAAGTTTAAACTTTAATAAATCATCTAAATCTTCACAATAACAAACAAATTTACCATCACTTATCCCATAAAATGATTCTTCTTTGTTATCAAAAGAAACATTAGTCAAAAAAAGTGTATGTTTTATTTCTAAAAGGTTCTTTTCTGCAATAATTAAATTATTATTACAAAAAATGTACAAATAATTGTCAGAAATATGAAATTTTTTTGATTTTTTAAATTTGATTTTTTTGTTTATTTTTCCACTTAGAATATTTAAAATATTTTTATCAAAATTGTTTATCTCCTGGTTTGAGTTTACGTTTATTGGTTGTTCAGCGGAAGATTTTTGGTTTATTAATTCAGCAATCTGTTTATTATCTTTAATCTCTAAATTTAAATCATGTCCTATTATTCTATCACCTATCAAAAAATATATTTTATCATTTCTAATATTAACATCGTACACCTTGCCATTCAACTGAAACTTTTTATCAAAAATAATCTTCAATTTTTCATTAAAAATAAACACATTTTCATTGTAAATCACTAAAAAATTTTCATTAATTCTTTTAAAAAATGTAAAATTAAATTTACCAACAATAAAATTACTTTCTTCTACAAAGAAAATTTTTTTCTTGGTAACTAATATTATATATTCAAAAAAATATGCTTGTTTAACATTGTTTACCTTTAAAATTTCTTTTAATTGCTCATTTTTTATACGAAATGAAAATAGTTTATCTTTTGTGGTTATAAGTAATTTTGTATCATCATTGTACCAAGAGATATGAGTTATTTTGGATGGAAAGTCATTTATTTTTGTAAATTTTTTAGTTTTTAGGTCGTAGATAGAGAATTTTGATTTGTTTTTGGACCAAAGGAGTATTTTTGTGCTTTGTGGTGATTGTTCTATGTTTTTGTGATTTGTTTTTGATTCATGCACCTTTTTTAAATTTATTTTCATGGATAAAAATTTAACCCTAAAAAATAAAATAAATAAAAATTATTTTATTTCTTTAAAAAAATGGTTAAAAATTAATATTTCTTATAAAAAGTTATTTATAACTAATATCCCGCAAAATCTTAATTTACGTTTAAAATTCTTCGAATAATTTGAGTAAAAATAACAGATTAAATTTTTTGTCTAATTTTTAATTTTTATATATTTATGTAACATGTTTATTTCATATAAGGTAATTCAAATATCTTGCCATATTTAAAGTATACAAATCGTTGAACCTCAAAAAGGCAAAGAGAATAATATGAAATAAGTTAAAATAAAAATATAAAAATTAAACCTTTTAAATTTCTAAGAATATTAACTTTAAGCAAAATATTTATTTAAAAGATTTGAATCTTTTAAAATAAGAAAAATTTTAAATTAATTTTAAAAGAAATATAAGATTATTAAATATTTAAAATTAATTTATTTATTCGCTTAAAATATGCTAATATTTTACTACTTAAATGTGCATTGTAAATAGTGTTCCTTTAAATCTAACACTTGTACATAAAATATCTTAAAAAATGATTTTTTGTCTAATTATGGTATATAAGTAATAAGAAATAAATAACTATGTTTTTAGAAAAAACTATTTAAATTTTCATAAACCGTTAAGCCTTATTATACAAAAGGTATGAGTTTGACTCCTCAGAAAAATGGGGTTTTAATTTTCATATTTATTGTTTTAAAAATATTTACGAAAGAATTATATGCCTGAAAAAAGAAAAAATGATTCAATAAACTTTACTACAAATGATTTCACTCTGCTCACCTAATTTTAGGGTTGTATCCCTCCAGATACAACATTAAAAAAATGACATGACTTTCTCTTTTAATCCAAATAAAGCTTCTAAATAGTAAACTTTACACGTTAAATTCAACTTGTGCTTTATTGACTGCCTAAGTCTACCTTACCTTTTATGTATTAGTAATAGTAACAAAATTAATTGATAAGAGAACAAATATTTGTGTAAAAAAAATATACGCATGATGTTTATAAAACATACATTTGTTCTCTTATCAATTAATCACTATTACTTAATTAATTTTAAATTAAGTTTAAATATTACTAATAAAAAATGCAAAACAATGTAATTTATTCCAAGAAAAGTTAAGAAAAACGGCCTTTTTTTATTTAAGAAAAGTATTAAATGAATTTATTGATTTAACCATTAAAACCTTTAAAAAATAAGAAAGAAAACTTGCTTTAAAGAGTAAGTGTATTTAAATAATTAGTTTCTTACCCCATGAATTCACAAGATAAGAAACTAATTATAATCAAAATAGCAATAAAATATTTAATTTAAATCTTTATGTTAGAATATTTGATATCTGGTAAACATTTACTTATATAAGAAATTTTCATCACACAGCTCTGAGAAAAATTTAATGTTATAGTATCAAATGAAATAAAAAATTTTGTTGTGAAAGAATTTATCGAAAAGTATTTTAGCAAATCTATTAAATTTTCTTAAAATAAAATTTAAAGAAAATTAGCAAAAGAATAATAAAATCTGATTATTATAAGAATAGTTTCAAACCAAAATTAATTTAAGAAATTTGTTAGATAAAAAAAATATGCAACATTTAGATTTAATTTGAAGAATACATAATTTTATTGCTGTTATGAAAATACAAGTATGTAAAGAATATTATAATTGTAATTAACAGGGTAAGATATACAAGGATTTACATTACTACATAATATCTGTTAATAATTAACACTTTTAATATAACTCAATTAATAACTTAAATACACCTCTGCTTTATAAAATATTATTTCGATTAACTATAAGTTTTTAAAAATTAAAAATATTTCTTTTAAAAAATTTAAAATTATAGAAAAAATATTAGTTTATGTGTGTTAAATTTTAATATAAATATAAAATAGAAGACCATGCCTTTATTGTAAAAAATAATTATTCACAGAATATTAAATGGTTTATTAATGTATGTCTAAAAATTTGAATCAATTTGCTTTTTTTGTTAGCATATTAATTTACAATAAAAAAGCCTTATTCATTATGCTATTCGGTAATTTAATTTCATAAAATTATCAAGATTTCTATGCTTCTCTCTAAGAATATTATAAATAAAAATAATTAAATATAATAAATTAATTAAAATATCTATAATAAATTTAATATTTAATTAATTAATTTTATAAAGTAAATTATTATAAAAAAATATTAAATTTATTATAGATATTTTAATTAATTTATTATATTTAATTATTTTTATTTATTTTTTTTTAATATTAAATTTTTTAATTGTAAATGATGATCAGTAAAAACATTTCTTCATTAGAAGAAATTATTACAAATCAATACTTGTGTTAAGATTTTACTTCTTTACTTTCTTTGTAAAAATAAGGTATTAAATTAATATTAAAAAAAATCTTTTTATATCAAATATCTTTTAAGTGATACTAATTGTAACATAAAGTAATATATTTAAAGTATTATTTCTTTATCATACATACTTTATTTCATAAATTTATAAAAAATATTTTTTTTTCTAAAAAAGTGAAATAGGAAATATGAACCATAAATAATTAATTATTTATTTTATGAGAAGATAGCATAAATAATGTTATAACAAAGTTAGTATAAATAATTAAAAATACTTTTTTTTACCCAATTAAAATAAAAATAAATTCATTTAATATTCAATCTCTTTTTATAACTAATATTTTTACTTGTAAAACGTTTATTCTTTTTCTAATTACTTATACTTTTTTATTATCTTTTATGTTTTTTTTAATTTTTATTGCTGTATAAAAATTAAAAAAATTTTGTGTTTTAAAAATATAAAATATTTTTTATTTAAATTGTAAATCTAACAGTAAAATATTTTACTTATTTAAATAAAAATAAAAAATAAATAAAAAATAAATCTGAGTTATGAAAAAATATTAACATAAAAAAACTGAATAAATGATTAAAAAATTAAAATTTTTTTTATTCACTATGATGTAATTTTTTTCTTTTTTTGTGTTTATGTTTCTTTTGTTTTGTTTCTTTGTTTTGATGAAAGAATTGGCTTAATGTCTGTGTATTATCTGATTCTTTTAGATTGATTTTATTTTTATTTTCATCGTTTTCTGGTTTGTCTGCGTTATCTTCTGTTTTATTTTTCTTGTCTTCTAATTTGTTAGGATTATTTTCTTTGTCATTTTTCTCAGAGTCCATTTTTTTCTTAGAGTCAGATTTTTTCACAGAATCAGATTTTTTATTAGGATCCATTTCCTTTTCTTTCTCTTTAGTAGATTTAAAATGTTTATGAGAACTCTGATAATTTTTCTGCGACATCTTTAAATTCTCTTTCGCCACCTTCAAATTCTCTTTAGATTTCTTTAATTCTTCTTTAGCTGTACTAACATGTTCCTTAGTCTCCAACTTAGGTTTATCATCCTTATGATTACTAGGTTCCTTTACCTGACTCTCAGTTATAGTTTTGATAACCTCGTCCTTAACATCTTTAGCCAAATCATTATTGTCATTTTCCTTTTCTTCTGTCTCGATTGGTGATTTTAATATTTCTGGTTTATCATCTGAATCATTGGTACTTTCTTCTTCTAAGTTATTTTTTTCAACAAATAAATCATTTATACTGAATTGGGAAGTGATGGTTGTTAATAGAAAGATTAACATTTATTTTTTTAGTTATTTTTTTTTATTTTATGTTTCTTATTTGAGACATGAGTTTTAGATTTTTTTGGGAAATGTTATTGATTTGTAAGTTTTAATTATTTATTAAAATAGCACTAATTTGTTATAATAAAACTTGAATATCTTTTATAAAACTCAGTTAAAAATTATTTAGGAACATTTAATTTTTTACCAAAAGTGATGTTAAAAAAATTTATTTTTAAATAAATAATAAACCATTTTTACCTGAATAAGAATAAAATCTTTGTTTTTCTTTTGAGGATGTTTAATTAAATATTTATTATTTTCAATAATCCTTCTCTTGATTTATTGTGAAAATTAAAATTTTTTATTGTTCAAGGATTGCAAAAAAAGGACAATTTATAAAAAAAAACAATTTACACTACTTTTTTTTAAAATTTTCTCAACCATCTCTCTTTAAATTTTAAATTCTTAAATACATTTTAATATGCCAAGAAATCTTTCAAACATACTTTTTTCAATAAACTTAAATTTTTCGGTATATGTGCAATTTTTACTTTTGTAAAAAGTAAATGTTTTTCATAATAAAATTTGACCAATAAAACCGTTATTTACTACAATTGTTTATAAAAAGATATTTGTAAATGATTTTAATTATTAATATTGACTGATTTATTTGATAAATTCTTTTATTCTTTTGTAAATTATAAATCGTTTAAAAATCTTATTAGGAATAACAGTATTTTCTACTTTTATAAAAATATGTAAATTGTTTACCAAAAAATTTTCTTAATTGCATAAACCAGTAAGTTTTAAATTCTAAATACTATTGCATCAACAATAGCATTATCTTAGGATTGTTTTTAAAAAATATATTGATTTTAAAATTTTCTTTTTCTTTATCGAAAAAATAAAAAATTGATTAAAAGGTAAATTTAAATCTCATATAGTTTTATTAAGTATAAGACATATTGTTCGGAACTGATTTCAAAAAAACCTAACTAATCGTAATACTTTTTAAAAAAATCTTAACTTAAATTCATTTTGTATTCTTTATCTTTATCAGCTAATTTATATGTAAAATTTATTTTTACTAATACAAATATAAAATTAAATTCTTGTTTTTCAAATACTTTAAAAGCATAATTTTTAATAAACATTTATTCTTATAATCTAATACTAAGTCATAATCTTAAAATTATTCTCTTAATTTTATTTTTTTAAAACTCATTTATTAAATAAAAACATATGTTATTTTTAACTAAGTTTTATTAAATAATTTAATAAATTATTTTATTATTAAATTATTTAATAAATTATTTTATTATTAAATTNTTTAATAAATTATTTTATTATTAAATTAATCAAAATGATGAACATGTCCTACTTTTCTTAAATGATTTTCACTCTCAGAGCTATGATTAGAATACTTTCTAATTTTAACTCCCTTTAAAACATGTCTAACCCTCTTTACTGGTTTATATACCTTCCTAATTCTTCTAACTGGTTTACTAACCATAGGAATATCATACACCCCTTCACTGTAATGGTTACCTTCTTTATTTTCTAACCCTGTCTCTTCTTCTTTTTTTAAAATAACTTTTTTTTCTTTTTCTACTTCAATTATTTTTGGTACTTCTATTATTTTAGGTATGGGAATAAAGTTAGGTATTTCTACTACTTTCTTCTCTTGGATTGGTTCTTGTACCTCATTTTGTGAGAAATATGGTATTATTTTTAGGTATAATGGTTTTACTTCTTTTTCTTCACTCTCTTCTTCACTTTCTTCCTCTTCTTTTTCTTCATCATCATGTTCTTCTTCAGAAAAATTCTCTTCAATTGTATTTTCTTCTTGGCTAGGTTTATACCTCATTTCCCTTCTTCTTATTTCATTTCTTAAATTATCACTATTTCTCAGAGTGTTTTGAGAAGTGTCATTTTTTAATGAATTATTAAAAGATTCATTCTTCAATGAATCATTAAAAGATCTTCTTTCTTTCTCTTCAGTCATATTTTCTAAATCACCACCAAAATTTTTAAAAAAAGTTNNNNTTTTTCCAAACTTTTTTCTTCTACCTTTCCTAAAAAGATTTCTTTTACTTGGCTTGTATTCTTTAAAAAAATCATCATAAATTAAAAATACGTTGTTTTTTCTTCTTTTAACCCCTTTTTTCATCAAAAATATTCCATTAACGAATGTTAAAACTCTTTTTTCACTGTAAATCAGGTATTCTTTATTTGGTAAAGGATACAAATAAAATTTATTGGTGGTAATTGAAGATAACTTTACTGAATTGTTATTGTGTGCTAAGCTAAGATTGTTATTTTGGTCTACCAATTTATTTTTTATGAATGTGAATTTGTGAGCTGAGTTTTTTGGAGAGAGGGTTAGTAAATTATTTTTTGAGCTTAGGAATGAACTGTTTTTTAGTTGGATGTAGAATTGATAGGATGTTGTTAGGAATATTAGCATGGAGTGAAAGGATTATTTGTTTTATATTTTTGAGTGTAAGTAATAATGTAAGATTATGTTTTGTGATGTTATTATTTATTATTTATTTATTATTTTATTTATTATTGATTATTTATTATTGATTATTTAATATTTTAAATATTAAATTTTATTTTATTTTTATTTATTTTCATTTATTTTATTTTCATTTATTTTATTTTATTTTAAATATTAAATGGATACCAAATCAGATTTATTGTTAACCTATTCTTCTAAAAAAGATAAACTAAAATTTACCGATTCAACACCAAACCTTTTTTTTAACGTATACGTTGATTCAAATGATTACTTACATTTTATCACTAATAGAAATGAACAAATGATTTTTGATGAAAAAAGAAGAGTTTTTAGTTTGAGAAAAGAGGTTAAGGATAGTTTTTTTAGTTTTGTTGATAGAGAGAGTGATAAAGAGATTAAGATACCTTTTCTTGCTCAAAAAATACAAGACTCTTCTGATGATCATGAATTTATTGAGTATACGAAAGTGAATACACGTCATAAACCAATTCAGTTAAAAAGATCAGCTATTAAAAATAGAAGTGAAATGGATTATAATGGGAAAATTTTGTATAAAAAATAAATTTTCTTTGTTTTCTGCTAAATTTTTTTTATAAAAATTTTATTTCGCTAACTTTCTTTTATAAAGAACAAAAAATTTAGAACAAGAAAAAAATATTAAACAAACAAATAATTTATTTAGAAAAACTAATAATTAAGCTAATTTTTCATTTGTTCATTTAATATTTTACATCACATTTTTAGAAATTACACATCAAAAAAAATTCAACTTTTAAAAAAAACTCAACAACCACACAAAAAAATGTTAGCTCATCTTCTTTTCATATCCTCTTTCTTTATAAAAAACCAAGACAACATTTATATCCAAAACATTAAAGGATCAGCAAAAGGTTCAACAAACACAGAAAACGGCACAGATTTTAAGTTTGACCAATTAAATAATAAATACATTTTTATTGACACTTTTACTAACAAAGTATTAGACAACAAACATGGTTTAAAGCCCAATGATTTATTATTTTACACCAAGCACGGCAATAAAAATCAATTAATTGATGTTGTATCTGATTTTGATGGGAATGTAAAACTTATGATCGATGTTTTGTACATTAAATACGATTCTGCTAAGGAATCTTTTGTGACTGTGAACAGTAAAGAAGAAAGTGACAATTTTGTTTTTGTGGATAGCAAATCTTTTAAAGAATATTTTATCAAACCAACCCAAATCACGAAAGATTC
>RCSS01000108.1:0-11183 GCA_004000155.1 Tubulinosema ratisbonensis | reverse complement strand
TTATAAAGACATCTTTTTAGCATCTTAAAAATGGTAGTGGCAAATTTTTCAATTAGTCCAAAAAAGAAATTGTAATTTTTTTATAATTCTGTTTTTTGTAATTTAGATAAAATAAATTAAAATTTAATTGTTTAAAAATAAATTTGAAATCAATTATCTAAAAATAAATTTAAGTTCCACTTTATATATATACCAAAGAATTTTAATTTCTAATTATCTTGATAAGATGCTTGAATAAATCTATTTTTGACAATCTTTCTCTTTTAAATTGTTTTCTTAATTTAAGTTATGCAATATAAAAACTGTTTTTATAATTTTAGTAATATATTTTTTTCTTTTAAATGTTTTATATTCAGTCAACAAAGATTAAATGTTGTGAATTTGTGTAAAGGTGATTAGGTTTAAAAAGTTAAACTATGATGTATACAATCATGATAAAATTCTTGATTTTTGACAAAAAAAAAGAAAGGCACGAAGATCACTTATCAGGGAAGCAGTGAATCTAAAACTTTTGTGCTTTGATATACCTTTAAAGCGTAAATTCACTTTTATCTCTATGTAAAACTCCTAAAAATTCTTTAGTAAATCTACATATTTTTTTTGTTGCCTAGGGATGGGAAATCCGTACGAAGATCTTTTCGCTATACCTTCTTTACAAGAATATTCATACCTAGTCGACGGAAAATTACGGTAATATATGTTTCCCATACTTTAGGTATAGCTCCAGATACTGCGAGCCTTTCACCCGCTAAACCCCACCCCCGTGACTCTATTGACTGCCGAAGTCTACCTTACCTTGCAGGCTTTGGTTACAAGAAGTATTGATTTCCTTTTGCCTGGATGACAAAAGGATGGTTCGTTTTACTACAACCTCCTCAAGGTATTTTACTATTGCTAGTATAACCCCTTTTAGGTCTTTTTGATATGATTCGCTAAACTTTATTGTGTCGTTACATAATTCTCCTCCCAAGAGCCATTTTATCGTTTGATGTGTAAGCAATTAACGACAAATTTGGTGTTAACCAAAGCCATACATTTAGCTGTTTACGATTAGTTTTTAAAGATGACCAAGTATTTCTTCAATTTTTTGTGTTTTAAAAAATAATAGAAAAGAACCTTATTTTAATAAAATACAAATTATTAAACAGATTTTCCTTAAGATGGCTCCTAAAATTATAAAATTGGACTTTGAAATGCATCTATAACAGCGTTTAGAGAATATTTTGGGATGATGAAATAAGTGGATGTCAGTTTATTTAGCAAAAAGTATCCAAAGAAAAATTAAAGAACTTCGATTTATGTCGCATTATAGACAATTACAAATTATAAAAAATTTCAAGTTTATAGTTACCTTATCAAACATAATGATTGATTGCTTGTAAAATATTTTCTTTGAGCCATTAAATTCTTTAAAGTTTACAAAAGTTCCACCTCTTGTTAATAACTTTTTTTAATAAATTTTTATAAGATGATGTTCCTGCTGAATTTTCAATTAGAATTTGGCACTGTAAAAGCACGACTGCTAAAAATATTCCTTACTTCAATGCCATGGAAGGTTAGCATCATGTATTTCATTCAACATTCAATAATTCAAAATATATCTTTACAAGATTTATTAAAAAGTAAAAGATGGTGAAACGCTATAAGAATAATGTAAATGAGATTTAGACTTGGACATAATATAAAACGAAAAAAAATTATGTATAAAATAAAAAAATATTCTGGGGTTTTATATGAAAATGATAATTACAACTTTATAAATTCATTTGTTTTTGACTTATGTTTTCTACCATTATATTAATTAAATTAGTTTGCTTGTCCTTAATTTTAATCTCGTTTATTTATATAAAATCTAAACTTTTATTTTTAATTTCTAAAATCTTCTTCCTTTTTTTGACAATTTTTATTTTAATAATTAATATATTAAAATGCAAATTTAAAGATCACCAAAATAATTTATACTCACGCTATAAAATCGTTTTATGACAAAATAAAATTAAAATCAAAAATGTATAGGTACTATTTAATGAAATAAAAAAATTAATTAAGTGAATTTTTTATTACATTAATAACATAGTGTAATGTGCAGATAGAAGTAGTCCAGCTTCTAGAAAGTTTTCCAAGGAGCAGCTGTTCGTTTTAGAGGCTGAAATGCCTCAGACTACTTCCTTAAGGGATCTTTCTTTATCAAATGAATTGTTCTTATTAATTGTAAATTTATTTAATTCTTTTCTCTCTCCCATAAAAATGTATGGGTAATAATATTTATTATTTAAAGCGTAGAGTTTTTATTACCACACTTAGTTATATTTTATATATTTTATTTTGATAAATAAATTATTAAATTCTTATTATAGTTCATTTACCTTTACACAATTTCTAAAAAATTTAATTTGTTTCTTATTTTTTCATTAAAAATTTAAATCCTAAATATGTGCAATTATCGTAGATTAGAGTGAATAAATAATAAATCATAATACTCGCGTACAAACATAAATAAATATCTATTGATTCTGTTTGAAAAAAAGAATATTCTAAAATTTCAAGATAATCGTTAATACAAGATATAAATTAATAAAACATCTATCCAATACATAATTTTCATAAAATCCTCTTAGACAGAAAAATTTTTTGAAAATATCATTTGTATTATCAAATGCACTAAAAGAATTCAAATTCAATCAAAAAGGGGTTTTAATTAAGGTTGCTAAATGCTAGTAAGACAACAATTTGATATTTTTAAAAATAAAATGTTAACTTTGTATACATAGAAATTCTATTTATAAAACTTAAATAGTTTTTTACTTTAATGAAATTAAAGCGTTTAAGTAAATTAATTACCTTTCAGATAATGAAATAAATAAAAACAAGGGTTTAAATGCCTTGAAATTAATAAATTAATAAAATTTATTTATTTAATATATTTTAATATTTCTAATATTATTTTAAAATATTTTTAAATTAATAATTAATAAATTATTAAATTAATAATTAATAAATTATTAAATGATAAAATTTATAAATTATTATTTAAAACAAAAAACAAAACTTAATTTATGGAAATAAATTTAGAAAAATTAGGAAAAAAACTATCAAAAGAAGAATCTTCTTCAATCCTAAAAACAATAAACGAATTCTTACAAAACAGAAACAAATCAATGTTCCCTGGTTATCAGCCAGTAACACTCNTACGTGCACATTTATCTGACTTACTAAGCCAAGACTACTTAGTTTGTGAGAAATCAGATGGTATCAGAGTGTTATACGTTCAATTTAAAGATCCTCAAAAGAATTTTCATACATTTTTTTTGGACAGAAAATTAGATTTTTATAAAATTGAGCTAAGAGTCCCAGCGAATGATTTTTGTGTTTTGGATGGTGAATTATTGATTGATAAAATTAATGAAAAAGAAATTTACCATTACATGATTTGTGATTGTTTAATTTCTAATAAAGAAAATGTTACCAGTCTTAAATTAACAGAAAGACTCAGCAAGGCTCTCTCTTTTGTAAAAAAGTATGAGATTATGAATAATTCATTTAAAATTAGTGTAAAAAGAATGTTTAAGCCTTACGGAGTGTTAGAAGTTTTAGAAAATAGAGACAAGGCTCATGAGACTGATGGTTTAATTTTTACTTCTTTAAACAATCCTTACAAAAGTGGGACTGAACAATCTTTGTTTAAATGGAAACCAGCATTTCTAAATTCTGTTGATTTTGTCATTAAAAAGACAAATGATACTTGGTTGTACAAATTATTTTGTTTGAGTCCTAAAGGAGAATTAACATTTTTTGATTATTTTTTTGATATAACAGATGAATTAGAGCCATTAGAAAATAATTATGATAATCTTATTGGTGAGTTTAGGTATAATTTTAATAAAACAGTGGTAGATCCATTAGATTTATCTTTTTCGCAAGGAGGGTGGGATATTCTTAAAATAAGGACTGATAAAAATACACCTAACCCTTACTCAGTAACCATGAATGTTTTAAAGAGTATTTATGAGAACATAGATGAGAAATTTTTTGAGGAAAATCTTAGAAAAATTTATGATCATTGGATGGAAAGACACCCTGTAAAAAAATAAAAGGATTTTTTTTAGAAATACTTCAATTAATTATTTTTATTTAAGTTTACATTTTAAACACAAATAAAATATTATTTTTTATTTATAAAATATAAAAAATAATTACATTTATTATAATAATTTTTAAATTAAACATTAAATTATATTTTTTTTAGTTAATTTCTAAAATTAAACTATCCTGATCACACGGGACATTTTTGTTCATTTAATTATTAAATTTATTTCTATCTGAAAATTTTTCTGAAGATTAGATTAAAGATTATTTTTATAAAAATATGTTATCTATTTAATATACATTAACTTAGTAAAAGGCTAGGTTAGATGTCACTATTAAAAAAAGTAAATATAAAAATATTTTATAAGAACTTATTTGGGAGAAAAGGTCATAATTAATATAAAATAACACGAATTAAAAATATCTTCTTTGAATACAAAAATACTCTGATTTTAACAAAAAAATATTTAAATTATAAAATCTTAGTGAGACATAAATTGCAAATATAAAAGATTTATTAGTATTTAAAGCACGATTTACAACAGAATAATAGTATAATATGCATACGAAACAAACGCCAAACCAATTTATGATCATAAACATAATCAAAAATAAAATTTAATTAGATAAAATAAGTTCAAAATAATAAATTAGAAATAATTAAACAATATTTTAATTTTTTGTGTTTTTCAGGAATTAATGTTTGAAACAATTACAAATTTCTTCATTTATTTTTAACAAGCAATAGCACATATTTATAAAAAAGTTAGAAAGAAAATATTTTATTGAATATTGAAAACTTTATAAAATGAAAAATCTTTTTTTTAATAAAATTATAAAAGGAAAGAAGAAATAAATCCTCGATACTTTTTGTTGATAATGATTTTAAAAGTGGACATCAAATGTGAATACGTATGTAAACAGACGTTTAAAATTTATTTATATGTATCGAGAGATTTATACGTCTAAATGATAGGTCGTTTTGGTCAATTGTTAACTTGCTTGTCAAACTTTTAAAAAATAGATATGCACACAAAAATGTACATATTATAGATAATATTAATTCTTTGACAAAGGTCAATACATAGGAGGTTGAAGCTATATAGTTACAACTCCTGTAACCATTGTGAATAAGAGGGCTAAAATTGTAATTATTATAAGAAAATAGATTTTAATGCAATTTTACAATCAGAATTTTTAAAAAAGAAAAGAGACAAACATTTTCGATTTTTTAAGAACGCCTTTTATATTAAAAAGGTTAAACCATTCTATTTTTATAACCAAATAAATATATCTCATTTATGTAAGAAGAACTATGATGAATAAATTCAGATTAAACGAAGGAATCAAATTTGTTTGAAGTAACTTAAAAATATAAAAAGCTTGTTGTAAATACGCTTTGTTAAAAAAAGTTTACACATGTAAAAAGTGAACAAATATAGTACTAGATTAAATTTAAGTGAAATGAAGAAGTATTAAGCTTTTTGGATAAAACAGCATCCTTGAAAGCTTGAAAAACAACCGTCTTGTTTTAAGTTTAGTCTTTCTGATTCATTTTTTTGTTTTTGTAAAACCAAAATTTTTCAAATTCATTTTTTAATAATAATTTGGCTTCAATAGAGTTAAAAACAGTCTTTGGCTGTCTTTCAAATTATCTGATAAATCACTGAACAAACTATGGGGTTTGTTGCTTTTCTTAATTACAATATTTTTTAACCATTTATGTTTTTGAATAGCTTTTTTGATATCTTTAATTTAAATTAAGCCTAAAGATGCTAAAAAATAAAGGTGAGAAGTAAGGGAAGGCCACTTTAAAGTTATTTTTTTGTTTTGCAATAACTTTGTTTCCAATTTGATTTGCATCTTAGCTCATTATCTTGTAAAAAACATTAAATCATCCAAACATATTTCATTAATTGAAGCAAAAAGATTTGTAATAAAATGTTAACATAATAAGGCTGAATTCATTGTATCTTCTTTTATCTCTAATTTACAAACCTTGTTCTAAAAAACATTCTCATACTATTACTGATCCGTTTCTGTGTTTAGATGTGTTGTTTATCTTTACAATCCTTGGCCCATTTGATTTCTTTTCAAAACACTTACATTGTCATTAGAATATTTTGAGTAAACTTTTGATTCATAGCTATTAATTATTATCTGGCATTAATATTTCATATAGAAAGGCATAGCAAAAAGATCTTCGTATGAATTTCTCATCCCTGAACAATAAAACAAAATAATTATTATCTCGAATCTTTAACATTTATTTTAAAATTTTAAACATAATTCTTTTCGTTTTTTAATTTAGGTTCTAATTTAAGGAGTTCTTCTTAAAGCTGTAAGTATTTATTCTTTTTTTATTTAGGTATTTTTTAATTTTTAAAATGATAATTTAAGTTCTCTGTTCCCGCTTTTTATCTAAATTTTTAATATTAATATTTAAATGAATTTTTTCAATTCCAATTAAAATACATGAGAACCAAAATAGCCTCCCCTGCCAATGCAAATATTATTATTTTTGAATTTTTTTAATAACTCTTCGATAGAAGAACCAAGCACAAGCAAATCAACAACTCAATTTAGTAATTTAGAAATTAAACAAAACACTGAAAAACAAATCCAAACATTAATAATTAAAGAAGCCTTGAAACAATTTGCTTCACTTAACATAAGTATTAAACAAATAGGCAACCCTTTTGGAAAAATAAAAACTATTTTACCAAATAAACAAAATTTAGTGGAAAAATATAAAGAAATGTTAGCANACAGTGTTGAATTTAAAGAAGAAAAATATGTTTTTAAACAAAAATTTTCCAAAATTGAGCTTAGTTTATTTTATTTTGGGTGTATTGCTGATAAAAAAAGTCTTTTATTACAATTTGAAAAGGTCAAAACAAAAGCAGAGAGTATCAGATCAAAGCTTTCTGATTGTGTAACAAATCATGAAATAGCAGAATTNGATCATGTTATAAATTTATTATCANATTTGATCATGAACTTAAAGTCTTTTTTAGAATNATCTTCTAATTTTCTTGATGANTTTTTGAGTAAAAAAACTGATTTAGAAATACTAAAAAAAGAATTTGAAAATGAATACAGTAAAATCAAAGAGAATTCAAATATGTTTATTGCTAAGTGTAACGAGTTAAGTGAAAAAATGCCATATTATTATATTTTTTAAAAATAAATAAAAATTATTTTACAAGTATTTATAAAAATTTTGCAAAAAAATTGGTATTTTTGTTATAAATTTCTTCATTTTTTTTGTTGTAAATTTACTTATTGAAAATAAATCAAATTGCTGTGTTAATTTTACTTCACTAAAATATTTAATCTTTCCTTAAAATTTACAATAAAATTGGACAATTAAAAATTAAAATAATTTTACATATAAAACCATAAAAATTCAAACAAAACTCTACTTAATAATTCAAATTAGTTTTAAAAACAAGAATACTAAGATTAAGACATGTTTTACAAAAAACTTGCATTTTGTTGTTTTAAGGGTGAAAGATTAATTATTTTGTTTTGTAATGTATGTATATTTTTTAAAAAAGATATTTTAATGTTTTAGATTTTAATATACATTTAATTTCTTAAAATAAATAAATTATTATAATATGGCTATGTTAATGAATAAGTATCATAAATTATATTTATAAGGCATAGAAATAGGTCTTCGAAAGAGCTTTTTTCTTTCTTAGTGAACAAAAAAAATTAATAATTCAATTTATGTTAAAAAAAAAACAATTCTTGTTTTAAAAATAATAAAATAAAATCTCAGATCTTTAAACATTCTTAGATTAATTTATAAATAAAATTAGAAATTTTACTTTAATCCTCAATGATCTCATTCTTAATGATTAGTATATCATGCGTTAAACCAATAGAAAAATCTTTAGTGATTAAACCAGACAAACTTATTATATTTGAAAATGAAAATATGGTTGATGGAACTTTAAACACCACTTTTAAGAAACTTAAAGAGAAGAAATATTTAAAAGAAGAGAACAATGACCATGGTATTGAATCAAAATAAATTATAAACTTGATTTTTAAACAAAAATCCCCTTTTTAATTTTAAATTTTTTTATCACTTTTTAATATCTTAACTCCTTTAAATTAAATATTTAAACAAATTTTAATGTTTGATATGTTTATAAAACTAATATTTTTGTTATTAGAATATTTTATTTGTGCGGAAAATGAACCAAAAAAAAGCAAATTAGCTCGATATAAAGATAATCTAAAAGAAAAATATAAAAATAGTGGAAAGCCTCGTATTATACCTAAAAATAAAGAAAAATTCGATGAAGAAAGTAGCGATGAGAATGAAAAAACAAATAAATAAATTATTTACACTGTTTTGTTTATTTCCTGTATAAATTTTTAAGATTTTCTGTAATATTATTTTAATTGCATACGTATTTTTTAAAAATCTTATTAAAATTTAATAAATTTTGAAAAATTCAACCTATTATTAGAAATGAATAATTTTGTTTTAAGTAAATAATAATTTATATATTAAATAACACAAAAAGTTTTTTTAACTAAATTTTATTTTTAGACATTGTAATGTAAGTTTTTTTAGTTTGTTTATAAAATAAAATCTTTTATAAAAATGTAATTTTTTAAAAAAATTATTTTTTCAAAAAATGACAATCTAACCCTCGTCATGAAAAAAATTTTTTTAAGTAAAATAATTTTATTTGTATAAAAATAATGTATTTTTATTTTATTTCACACATTCTTTGATTTTATATTGCATATCAAATTATTTTATATTTTTCTAAGCTCTTGTGTTGTTTTATTCATAATTTGTTCACTCTCCTTGTTAATTTTAGAAATTTGGTCAATATCCACTTTTTGTTTCTTAATTTCTTGGTTCTGAACATCTGCTTCTTTTCGCATGGTTCTAAGATCGTTAAGAAACAATTTCAAGTTTTCATCTGTGGTTGCTCCAGTCTTACTATCCAACTCTGTTGGCTCATAATTGCCTTTCTTCTCTTTTTTCTTGTCTATCTCTTCAATGACCTTGTCCCGAGGTTTAAAAATATTCTTAATTTTTGAGAAAAATTTTGGCATCTTAAAAAAGCTTCCCTCTCTTTTAATCTCTTCTGTGGTCTTTTGGCCTTGTTTAGATTTCTTGTACACTCTTCCTGCCGTTTTGGAAATGGTTTGTAGCTGTTCGCCTTGTTTAAGAAGCTCTTGTGTGGTTTGTTTCTGTTTTTGGTGGGCTCCTTTTAGTTTNTCTCTTTGGTGTGCAATTATGTCGTAGTTCTCTTGTTCTACTTTGTCTATTTGTTCTTGGATCTCTAAATCTATTTCGTCTTGCTTTTTGTTCTTGTCCTTGTTTAAGAATTGTTGTTCTTGCATGGCTTTATTTTATTTGTGATTTTTTTTAAAATTATTTTTTTATTGGTCAGTTTTATAAAAAAAGAATAAAAAAAATTTTAATTATTTTTTAAAAATTTATAAAAATTTAACTTTCTTCTTCTATTTTTATAACTTTACACTTTTTTTGTTTTAAAGAAAAGGTAGATTTTTGAGAACTTAAGCTATCGGTAGAACCAGAAAATTTTTTGCTCAGGTTTTTAAGACTAAATGCCTTGGATATTTTACTTTGCTTTTTTGGGTTTATTGCTTCTGTAGGTTGAACAAATGAACCATAAAACTCATCACTCGAATCGTATCTGGTCGGGNAATTTTGCATATTAAAATGAATATTTTTGCATATAAATGTGAATAACCTGTAAGATTTTTAATATATATAATTTGTTTTAATTAAATTAAAAATCTTATGCCAAGCCTAATATCTTTTTAATATTTTCTATTTTTTCATAAATTCAAATCAATTTACTTAAAAAATAAATTGTCGTGTCTTCGCCTTAAAAAATTTAAAAGACACTTTTATTAACAAATTATACTCAGAGCCTGATAGTCTTACATATTCTTCTCCAATAATCTGTGTGTTTTTAGGTTTTTTTGTTGCACATCGTCTTCTCTCCTCTGACGTGTCTCATCATCTGTCTAGAGTAATCAGTTGATTATTTGTTTATTTTTTTGTCTAAAAAACATGCTGATATTGTATGCCATTTCTGTTAGTTTCCCATAGTATTAATTTCCTAAAAAAGCGAATTCATTACAATTAATAAAAAAAATTTTTTTAATTCTTCCAAGATTTTTTTATCCTTAATGAAGACATACAAAATATTTATTTTTATTTTAAAGTATTATTTCACAAAAACAAACATAAAAAATATCTTAACAACAACACCAAAATATAAAACAGAGAATAATCCAATAAACAAACATAAACACCAAACATTGTACACCCTGAAAAAAGAAAGATTAAAAATAAACGCAGGTATGTCTAAAGTAGAAGATAACTTTAAAACAAACACATCTTATATTTTTATTGAACATGTTTTATACACTGAGTTTGAAAAATTTCGCAGCATTTTTGATGATATTTTTTGTATATTAAATGAAATCGATACGGAAACAAACAAAAATCTAACTAATTTAGGTGAAAAGTTAAGAAAAGTTTTGTTCAAATTTAAAGCAATTTATAAATGTTTTAAACAAAAAATAAAAATGTTAATACCAATACAAGAAACTGTATTCATTTCCACAATAAACAAAACAAACAACAGTGATTACATTATTTTTATGGATTTAATCAATAAACTTGTAAATAATTTAGAAATATTATTGAGTAATTTTACTGTTGTTAAAGATGATTGTTCGCAAATGAAAATTTTGATAGATGAAATTAAAAATATTTTGACAAACTTATTGGATTATAATAACACTTATAAAAGAATAAATGAATTAAAATCATGTATAAAGCAGCCAAACAAAGGTAAAGGAATTAGAAAGAATGTAAGGTTCGTCGAAGAAGGTTTCTACGTTGATTAGAATAAAATATGTATTGTTTAAACATTAAATTTAATTTCTAAAAGAAAATCCTAAACTATTAATCAAATAAATTGTTGATTTACTTAATTTGAAAATGTTTAGTAATTAAAATAAGATAATTTTAAAAAACACAAAATATAATTTCTTAAAAAACATCAAATGAATTAACTTTT
>RCSS01000107.1:0-12180 GCA_004000155.1 Tubulinosema ratisbonensis | reverse complement strand
AAAGTATAATACCTAGTTAAAAGAAACATAAGGTAAAATATGTTTCTGTTTAATTAGGTATAGCTTAGGATACTGCGGGCCTTTCACCCACTAAAACTAACCTCCATGGACTGTACTGGCTGCCTAAGTCTACCTTAACTTATAGGCGTTGGTTACATGAGGTAATTAATTAATCTTTAGAAAACTCAGAAAAATACCGTAAATAAGTATCTATATAAATATTAGAAATTTAACTGAACTAAAAAAATACATATAGGATAAAAAGATTGTTTTTTTTTAAATATTACTTTTTAAAGAATATTAGGACCAATATTTTCTTTAAAATTCAACTTTGTAATTTTTGTGCTTTTTCAACAAAACTCAAGGAAAATATCTAAAGATAAGGTGTTTGGCGTATTTAACTTATTATTATTGTTAATAGCTTCGCAGATTAATGTAAATATTTAGACTTGCAGTCAGAAAGTGACATTTATTTCAAAAAATGTTTAAGGCATTAGATGATTCAATGGATAAATAGATAAAAAAATCTTATATAGAAGATATAGCGAAAAGATCTTCGTATGGATTTCCCATCCCCAGGCAACAAAAAAAATCAGATAAAAAAGTTAATAAAAAAATAGTCTAATAAATAATATTAATCTAATATATTTAATATAAAAAATAACCTTAAATGAATTCAAACACATTGGAAAGAGAAATTATAACAATGAACAAAGAAGAATCAATCATAAGGATCATGAACAATAACTTTTTACACAGAGAAAAGATATGTGAGGTTTGCAATTATTATATGCAGCTAGAAACATTTTCAGTATTTAAAGACAAATGTATATTGCGGTGTGTAGGTTCTAAATTTAAAAAAAGAAATTTTTAAAAGGAAAATAGATTCCTTCTCAGAAATCATGGAGCCAAAAGAAATAAATAAAAAAATAGTAGACAAAACATTTTATAAAAATATTTATTGTAATTTTATTATAGAGCGTCGATTCTACCACCAGGACACTGACACGGTGTAAAAATAATTATTGTGAAAGCAAGAGAGGAAGAAAAGGTAAAAAAACAAATATTTTTTTAAAAACATCAATTTGAAAGTTGAATATATTTTTAAGGTTTCATGTAGGTGGGCTGATAATAACGAGTTACATCTATATCTTAAAAATTCGAAATTTCAAAACCAACAATAAAAAAAAGTAATTAACAAGTTTATAAATTTAACAGGGCCTAGCAATTTTAAAAAAACAAACCAAAACGCATATATAAGATTCTACAAATAGACAAAACTTTGCTTAATTTCAACTTTAAGTTTTAGTGAGGAAAAGCGATACATCTGATGCCGTATTGGATAGTAGAATTATTTGGAAAATTACCAAGCTTATGCCACCTTTATCAATAATAAAAAGCTGCTATATCTTTATAATTTGTGATAACGTATTTAGTAGTAATGTAATATGGACATACAGACATAAGGATTATAATGGTTTGACCAAAAAAGGATTCTATCATGCAAACTTTTGTCACTTATATGACTTCGTTACGAAAACTATAGTAAAACACAACCCGTGGAGTCTTTTAATAATTGCATAAAATATGAAAAGAAAAAGCGAAAAGGTAAAAGAACAATCAAATGAACCGCTAATCTACATGGAAATGAATAATAAAGTAGTAATAATAGAACGTACATTAGATTTGATTAAATTTCAAATTTTTTAAATCATTTTTATTTTATTTTTAATTAATTTTTTTATATTTTTATTAATTATTAAATTTTAGAAAAAGGATTTACACGATCCAAGATTTTAGATAATAGAGACCTGAACATTAACAAAAATTATTTAGTGCTCTGTTTATTTGAATTTTTTTTATCTGTTGTCATATTGATAGGAATAAGAATTAATATTTTTTTAATTTTTAATTAAAATTATTTTTAATTTTAATTTTTAACAATTTTAAATACAAATTTATCTTTGATCCAAAATATTTTTTTAAAACAAATTTTTTTCTTAATTACAAAAATATTTTGACTTTTAATAAACCATTAAAATAAAGTCAATTTAAATTAAAAAATAATTTATAAATAACTTAGTTTAATTAAAAAAATAAACCTTCTTTCTCTTTTCTTCGTCTTCTTTATTAAATGATGTGTTTTGGTTGTTTTGTGTTTGCGAAGAAGTTTTTTTATTGCAAGGCTGACCAATATTACTTAATCCGCTGTAGATTCGTTTGACTCTATGAAGAGAATTTGGTGCAGAAGATGCAGATACACAATGTTGGATTAACACTAAAAATATTTGGAAAAAACAGTGCATGGGGGTAAAATTGTTTGTAATTTAAATTTTAGATGATCTTTTTATTCTAAATTGGTAATTCAATATAAATTTATAAAAAAATTTTTTAACTAATTTAAGATCGAACTATAAAATTTTAAAATACTCAGTTTGATTTTCTCAATGTTTTTACTAAACTTTAATTATAATTTTGTTTAAAATATTTTTATAAAGCATTTGTAAATAATACCAAAATTGCTAAATTATTTAATGAAATTAACATAAGAACATATTAAAAGTCTTTACCAAGAATTAATAAATGATATTAAAGTAAAAACAAAAATACTTTTTTACTTAGATTTATTAATATTTAGTAAAATTATTAATTATCCAAGAAACACATACCCCTTTAGGTGTTTAAAAAGGAGTAATTTAAAATTTTAAATATTCGTCCAACTTTTGATGAAAATTTTTTTAAATTGAATTTTATATTAAAAAGCAAAAAATTATTATTGTTTACTATTAATATTATTAAAAGAGAAATTATTTATTTTTGAGCTAAACATTTAAAATAAATATTTGATTTATTCATTTTTGATAGGATCTTCTTTAAATATAAGTTTTGTATAAAAAAATAAGCATTTCTTAAGTTTACATAGATAAAAATACCTCTAATTAGTAGTTAATGTTGTAAAACTATTTGAAGATTATATATTATATAAAAATAAAATATATTATTCTATCAATGATTAATTTTATAAATTGCATAGAACTTTGCTAAAAAATTGATCAGATTTAAAATTTTTACAAAAAGAAGAGTTTAATAATATTGTTTTAAATATAATCATACATTTATTTGTTGTAAAAAGAGCAAGTAAAATAAAAAAATGCAGCTAAAAATAATATTTTTGATTTAAAATTATTTTTTAATATTATTTTTTTATAAAATAAGTATTTACTTAAATTAAATTAAAAAAAATAAAGAATATTTTTATAGTTAAGAATATTAAAATAAGCATTGATTTAATGTACTATTTTATTTATGCATTATAAATTATCTTAGAATAAAATATTTTAGTGCAATAAATGATTAAATATAAAAAAATTAATTAGTATTTTATTTTTTAGAATATACTTTACGAATGATAAATATAAATTTCATTTTTAAAATATTATTTTTAAATTTAAAATCTTTTTTTTATAGATTTTAATTAAAAAATATTATTTAAAATAAAATCAACCAATAATATGCTAAAAAAATAAAAATTTAATTTATTTTCCTTCCAAGTCATATTTTCTATTTAAAACAGAAATAATTGGTACTCCTCCAACCTTCCTAATCCTATTCTTCAATTCAGTATCACACGTAGCAACAATATAACACCTCATAGCACTAATCCTATTAACAATACAGTCATCAGCATAAGTACCTTTATGATCACAATCTAAACTGATAAACCCATCTCCTTTTACCAAAGCTAAAGCCACTCTATAAGGCCTGCCTAGTTTTTCTAGTTCTGCAATAACACAATCAGTGACAAACAATTTAACATTGCTCACCAAACAATCTAACATTCCTTTTTTTATGTCTATTTTCTTCTTTATCGAATGGTTTATAAAGTTTGTGTCAAGGATTACTGAGTAAGGTGGTTTTATATTGTTGTTTAGTTTGAATGAGAGGGTGTCTAAGTAACATTCTGACTCTTTTTCTTCTTTTTTCAGATCTATTTGTTTTTTTGGTTTGTTAAAAAATGCTTTTATTCTTTTTGGTTTTGCCATGGCATAAAATAATAAAAGAAATTAATAAAATAAAATAGTAAAAACATTTATAAAAGAAATAAATAAGAAATAAATAAAATAATTAATAAAATAATTAATAAAATTAATAAAAAATAAAATTAATAAAATTAATGAAAATTAAAAAAAAATAAAAAATAAAAGTTAAATAAAAAACACATTTATTGTTAATCATGATTCATAAGTAAAAGCCACTGTGAAGGCCTGACAGCATACTCAATAACCACAGGTTGGTTCATTTTAACCATAGACCTCTCTTCAGGTGACAGTTCTACTGGCTTATAAAAAATAGGGTTAGTATAATCATACATTTCATCTTTAGATTTATATTCTTCATGTGCCAAATTACAAGGCTCTACATTTACATCCTTAAAAGCATAAAATGAAAGAACAAAGAATAAAATTTTATGGTACATTTATAAAAAAATAAGTTTTATTTTTATTTATTTATTGATAAAACAAATTTGTTTTAAAAAAAGAAGAAAAATTAAATTGTAAGAGGAATGAATCCTCTAAGTAAAAAATTGTTAACACTATGTGTTATTTTTGCATACTGGTATGCAAAAGTGGGCTACTAATTTGTTATACAAATAGCAATATTCTTTTCTCCGTGTAAAACGTCATCAAAAAGAACACCCCGTGCGCAAGGATGGGGTAAATATTTTTTTTAATTATATAATAAATAATTTATTTTAATTTTTTAACCTAAAATAAATTAAAATTTGATAAATTAAAAACAAATAAAATTTGATTAATTAAATAAATTAAAAATTTGATAAAATAAATCAAAACATGCATTTAATATTAAAATAAAATCAAAACATGAATTTAATATTAAAAAAAAGCAATAAATAAAAAAAAATAAATTAAAATTTGATAAATTACTTTTTTATTTCAATCATTTATTAAATATCAATATGTCCTTATTGTGCATACATAGTGTAAGGATAAGCTTCTTTATAAAAATCTCCATAGGACCCTGAATGAAGATTATCGCCATAAGATCCTGATAGACCTGCCCCTGGCACATGATAACCATGATCATTGTAATGTGCATGATCATCCCCTTCAATAATATTATCACCAACATGATTTCCTTGGCTGTGGCTGCCATGTCCTGCATTCCCTTTAATATAAAAGGACCCTTGGCTGCCTAGCACTGGTATATCTAATTCTAATGGTTTTACTCCTCCAACCTGTAAGAAATTATTAAGTATTTTTGGACTGGCCACTCTTGCATTATCAAACTTAAATTTATCAGTTATGTCATCCAATTTGGTTAACTCAGCTTGCGCTTTGATGGTTCTTGCCTCTGCCTCTTTGATTGCTTTCATTTTTTGGTTTATCATTTTTATATGATGTCTCAGTGGGTAAGAATCTTCGGTAAAGTTTACTACTGGGATTGCCTTTTTGCCAAGCACTTCTGGTTTCTGTTGTTCGAGTATTGCTGCTTGTTTATCCAAATCTTGTAATAGTTTTATTTGGTCATTTCTGGCTTGTATTTTCTCATTTGCGATCTCTTTTTCTAATTCTTTTTGTTTTAATTCTAACGCTTTCTTTGCTAAATTAGCTGCATGCTGATCTAATTTTGCTTTGTTGATTGCGTTGTGTATGCCTTGAGGATCCATGGTTCCTACTCCATTCATTCCGTTAGAATCGCCTGCTCTTTGAACGTAAATTGATCCGTCGCCGTGATGAACTACATCCCTGGCTACTAAAACGTTGCTAGCACCTGCATCTCCTCTATGACTACCCACACCAGAAGCATGTACACCATTCTCTAAGTCAGCACCGCTAGGGTTATACCCTTCGAAATTCCTGTAACCAGAACCTAACGATCCGAAATTAGTGTTTCCGAAAGCTGCAGATTCTAATCCTCCAGAACCTAGCGAACCCGAAGCATCATTTCCAAAAGCCGAAGAATTAAACCCCCCAGAACCACCACCACCAGAACCAGAAGAAGCTGACCAAGAGGAACATAGAATTAAAGGAACAATATAAATAATTCTAATATACATTTTAATACTCATGAACATTCTTTTTTTGTTAAATAAGTTCTGTTTTAAAACTGACTAAACAATTGTGTAAGAGATCTGATTGGCTAATTTTTGAAACAAACATAAGTTAACTTATAAGAATATGATTTTATTAAAAGATAGTTTGTTTATTTTTTTACAATCTATGACGTAAAATCATTGTTTAATATTTAATTAAGAAAAATTCAGGTAATTTTTATGTGTTTTTTATTTTTAACTCAAAAATTTTCTTTAAAATGTCATTGAATATGAAATTTTTTAAAAGAAATTTTTTACTGATTGTTTTATTTTTAATTAACGTAAAAGATAAAAAATTGACTTTGATTAAATAAGAACAATGTTTTAAGAAAATTAATCAAAAAAATATATATTCTTTATTTAAATTAATAAAAAAAGAATATTTTTACAGAATTAAGTTTTTTCTTAAAATTTGACTAATTTAAAAAGTGTCAGAAAAATACAAAATTTTTAGAAAAAATAAAATTTTATAAAAATATTTTTTTTACTAAGTTAAATAAAAAGTACATAATTTATTGAGTTAAATAAAGAATATGTTTAAATATCTTAGAAAAAAATTTAATTTAAATTTTAAAAACTAATCAAAAAAAATGAAATACATCCCAGTTTATTCTATATTACTATACATTGTACGTGGCTGGTGTATATATCTCAGAATCAGAATTATGTTCATCAAACAATCTAAAGTTTTGGAGAATCGGCACTGGCTTAGTATATAAAACTTCTCCCGGCGCTACTGTCGTTCTCTCGTCATGCAAAGAGAACTGTTTTGAGTTGGGTGATTGATACCCCGGACTAAAATTTCTTCTAAATAGCCCATAAGAAACACATTCTACAAGTAACAATTTTAGGAATATCATGGTAACCCCATCAACCAGAATAAATAACCCCAAAAATAAAACAAATTGTGTTACGCGATTGTTTTATAAATTTGTCATTGATAAAAATTGATCAATCAAAAAGGATTTTAATGACTTTTCATTATTTATATTGCAAATATGTTTTAATGTGAAAGAATGTTCTTTTTAAAACCTTTAAAAAATATTTGTATGATTTTACTTTTTTTTAAAGTTTCTTTGGGGATACTTTTTACTTCGGACGAGATATTATTAGCTAAACAGCACGAGAAACAAATGTTGAGAAATGAAGATGCGATGATGGCGGCTCATTTGCAAGGAGAAGGATTCACAGTATTTCCACCTAAAAGCTAAATGTAATTAGAAACTGAAAATTATTAAACAAACATATTTTTTATTTATTTATTGTTTAAAATTTTTTTTTTATTTTTTAGATTTTATTTATTAAAAATATAAAATAATCAATCAATTATTAAATTTTCTTTTTATTTTACCTATTAAATTTTAAAATATTTCTATATGTTGTATATATTTTAACTAAAAATATTTTATATTCATTTTTAAAATATTAAATATAAATTTAAAAAGAATTTATTGTCTTTTAAATATAAATGAATTACTTTTATTCATCAAAATAACTTCTTTATTTAAATAATATTTTTACAGATTTGATAAATGTTTTGTGATTACTGTTTATTATTTATTAAGTGAAAAAAATTTAACCTAATTATACTTCTCTCGTTTTACTTTTTTAAAAATCAAGATTGTATCGTTTTCTGATAACTTAATATTTCAACTTCACAACAAATCTAAAATTAAGATTGCTTTGATTAAATTAAAAAATTATGGTTTGAAAGATTATAAATTTTTATTATAATTAGAGGATGAACTTATTTACTTTATGTCTTTTATATACAAAAAAATTTAATTGATTTATACTGCCATTTTGTGCAAAAATAAAGATAATTCTTAAAAACTTTAATTTTATGTACACAAAACTCTGAGATTTTAAGATGACTTATGTGCTTTTAAACTAAAATAAAAGATTTTTTTGATTTTTGTAATAGAACGTTTTTTAATAATAATTGGATTCTAAAATCACTAAATCATTTTTTTATTTTATGAATGAGGAGGTCAGCAACACTTCTTCTGCTGCTGAGGATAATGCCAATCAGACTTCTTATCCTTACTTCCTTTATTACGCAAATAAACATTTTTATTATCATTTTTATTTATTTCCCTTCTCATCTGGCTCTCTAGGGTATAATTTAATTATTTATAAATGTAAAAATATTAAAATAAAATATAATCAAAATTTCCCATAGCCACCATACTACAGTAAATAAATGCATAATAAAATATCGTAATGTTTTACATATCAAATTATCTTAAATATTTTTTCAAGGCTAAATTAAAAAAACCTTTTAGATTTAAAAAATTGTTTTATGGTAAACCAAATTCTTTAATTTTGTTACAAACTGATATTAAAAATATTGCTTAATTTATAATTGTTAATTTCAAAATAAAAAAGTAAATATTTTAACATAAATTACTGAATTATAGATATTTACTTTTAATCGCTTTTATTGCGGTCTAAGGAATATAAATACATACGAAGTCTTTTGCTATACTTTCTTGTCGCACTCACTGGGTATCGACTTAAAAAGGATATTTTCGAAGTAAATTGAGGTTATAGAAGGGTGGTTTTATTATTAAATTCAATGTTTTTTTGCGATCACTGGTCCGGAGATGGGTATATAGTTTTATGAAATAAATAATTTAAAATTATTTAAATTTTTGTTCTAATGAGGATTATAACACTTCTATATCTAAATAACCCATTTAATAAAAAGCGTTATTTTTAATATCTCTAAATGGTACCACTTTTGTTGTTTGAGAAATGTAAAATAATTATATGTGAAATTTTTGAAGTCAAATTTTATACAATAAATACATTTTTCATGGTGTTAAATAAAAAGAAAATTTAATATTTAATCTGGGACACTTTTAAAGAATTTTTAAGCTCAATTAATTTTATAAAATTTATTGAGAAATAATCGATACTTTATCATTGATTTGATTCAATTTGCTAAGAGATTTAAATAATAAGATTCGATAATCTTTAATTATACATATTTCACATTAATTGAAAAAAACACACAAGAATTTTAATATGACTTTATTGTAAAGTATTTTTGATGCTGGTTTATCTTTTTTGTTGAAAAATCTTGATGATTGTATAAAAATTAATTTGAAATAAAAGCTTAGAGTTTAATTTATTTTTATTAACAGAAATTACCATAGAAAAACTTTTTAAGAAATCTAAAATTTGTTATCTTTTATCGATGAATATAACATTTATTTTATTATACCAAGTTAAAAATTAAAAATAAAAAATTTTTTTTGAGAAATTAAAGAACAATGATAAGAGATAAGGATAAATACAACCATCAATAGCCCTTATGATTATTAGTTTCCTACTGATAAACATTTTATATGGTTCAAAAAAGAGAAATACACAAGAAACAGCTTTAGAGACAGAACAAGATTTGAGTATTTGTGAAAAAAGACCAAGAATTTCCTTAGAATTTGACCAAGATGTCGGTCGAATTTTTGAAGAAACTAAAGAGTTTGACTTTTTGACTTACAATTTTATAAACGATATTCCTGCTAAGGAATCAGTAAAAAATGATTTAGATGATCTAAATGATTTAAATTTTAGTGACATGATGGTATTTGATCCAACAATCGAAAAAACAACAGAAATACATACACAAAATCCATTTGTTTTATATGATTACAATAATTTAAAAAGTTCTGAGGAGGAAAATGAAATTGCTTTTACAACAGAAATAGACGAATTATTTGAGGATATCGATAGCGTGATCCAAGATAATATTTTATCCAAAAATGACGATTTGAAAGAAAACAAATGGTTTGAGAATCCTTGTGCTGGAACTATTCCAGGATCTTCTTATGGTGAGGATGTTTATATTGAAACTGGATATAATGTTGATGTCGATTGTGAAGAAGAAATTGACATCAACGGACGTAATAGTTCTATCGATATGGTTGAATATAATAATTGCACCGGGATTTTATCTGAAATACCAGAAGAAGCAACAGAAACACAAAACACCGTTACTCAACAAAATACATCTCGAATGATTGATCAAAAAACTGAAATAAAGGAGCCGATAATATTATTTAATTTGTTAAAAACAAGCGGTCATCAAAATTTAAAACAAGTTTATGAGTTATCAGAAAAATCTCTTAAAACTACAAAAATCATTTTGTTAGAAGGTAAGATACCTCTTCCGACTAAAAATATTACCAAAAAAATTACTCCTAAGGGAATAAAAAGAGCTAGAAGAAGTATACTTTCGCCGTCATTTAAAGGTGGAAACATTAGCATTTCAGAAATGTATGCTGATGTTTTTTATAATCTAAAATTATACTCAGCTAATACTAGTAAAAATTTTACATTCAAAGTTCCAGGATTAAAGCATCCTTTAGAGGTTGCAAAACCTGTAATTAAATTAGAACAAGAGACCGTGTTGAGATTTAGCAATGTTGTTCGAGTGGTAACGAATGTGACCTTTAATGTTTGCAATATTATCGATTTATATAGTTTTAATAAGGAAATTAAAAATAAAGTTGATAATTTCCTTTTAAATTATGTTTATGACCAAGAATTTAGTTCGGAAAAACTACTTATTACAAAAAACTCCGAAGATAAAATAGCCCAAACCTTGTTAGATAGATTTATGGAGGTTAAAAAAATATTTCTTCAAAAATACAAACATCAATTCTATGTAACACGTATTCGATGTAGGGGATCAGGCCAAATATCTAGAACATTGCCGAATGAAGAAAACTTAAAAATTTATCAATATTCATTAGAAACAATTTTCAGAAAAAAAGAATATTCTTTTCTAATCAAATTGTTTCCAGAAATTAAGTTTATTCTTTTGGACAGTTTAAATCACTATAAAAATAGAGTCAACGGCCAAAGAGTATTTTTATTAGTCGGGTTGATCATAGTAAAATATAGATTGTTACAAAAGAATTTGTATTTAGATTTAACTAATTATTCTCGAAGCCCAAACTTTTCCTATACAGACTCTCCACTTTTATGTCAATTTATTTTTAGCATAAAAATGTTGATTTTCAGGTTTTTTTTTATACATATGCTAAATAAAATAGACTTCCATAGGTTCAAAAGCTTATTTATAAACACGTTTCTCAGTTTTATAAGAATTGCACATCCTGATTGCTTAAAACAAATGGAATTTGATGAATTTTTCTTTGTAAATTATTTTATTCATGATAGTTTTTTGGCTGGTATTAGATATTTTATGCACGATGAATTTGACGATGATTGCAAAACTAATCAAGAATTTAGATTTAGCTTTTCTGAGTTAATGTCAGAATATTTTACAGAAAAAATTAAAGAGTTAATGATATTTGTAATCAGACAAAATATCAACAAATGCTGTGAAGAAGATAATGAGTTGAGCCAAATTTTTTACAAAACGGATGCAGAGATTTTAGATATTTTTGTTAAAAAGAAAAGAATTTTTACAGATCAATTGATGAATTTTTTACAAGAAGATTAAAATACTAGAAGCTTAATTACTTTCTTAAATAACTTATAGTTATATATGAATTAATAAATTTATTTTAATACTTTCTCCAATAAGAAACCAAAGAATCGCTCAATAAATTTTAAAATTATATTTTATTTCTCTAATTTATAGTTACAATAGAGCTTAAATAATTTGTATTAGTTCATCACGAATTTGTCAAATTTTCTATAAAAGATTTTCAATGAATTTAAGATTTTATTATCATCTTTGTAATTGACCTATATTTTTTAATAAAGTTTTTTCTTAGAAAAGAATTATAATAATCAATTAGGAGGATAAATAATTTGCATAAAAAATTTTATTTAATATTAATTCATTCTCAAAAAGTTAAGTCTTATTAGAAAATTTATTTGATTAACAAAAACTCGATTGTGCAAACACCTCAGATATAACTCTTATAAAAATATTTATTTATAAAAAAATGAAAACTATGAGACTCACAACAAAATTACAGTCTGAATATTGGAAATAGAAAAGTTAAGGAACTATTTTTTTGTATTTCTCAGATTTCAATTAGAAAATGTAGGATTTAACATAATTACAGTAAAATAAGAAGCGG
>RCSS01000106.1:0-12550 GCA_004000155.1 Tubulinosema ratisbonensis | reverse complement strand
CTCTGGATTTTTATGAAATTATAAGAAAAATAATTATTTAGAATGAAAATAAACATGAAACTAAAAAATAAATTTAGAAATACATTCTAAATAACTACAAATTATATATCACATTTTTCAAATAACATGAAATGTCTATAAAAACGTGAATTTAGCAAAATTTTTATCGATTTAGAAATAAAAATCAATACATAGTTGATTTAAAATGCCTAACCTTTTTTTAAAAGGTTTCTAAGAAGAATAAAGCATAAGAAAACGATAATTTAGAATATTTTGTGAAGAAATTCAAAGTCTCAAGTATATTTAATAAGTTAATTTATTTAGCTTTAAGAACTTCATCTTAAAAATACTAGTATATATTTTAATTCTCCAAAAATCAAAAGCCCGCTAAAATTAAAACAGATTATAGGTTAATACAATGTTATTTTTAGTAAAAAAACAATTTTCTGTAAATAATTAATTTTATTTTAATTTATTTTTAAATTTTTTTTATGAAACAAAAAAGAGAGAAAACAATTATTAACGTATGGAAAAAAGATTTACAAGCAGAGTTTGTAAGAATTATTAGCTTACATAAAAATTATAATTACATTTCAATCGATACCGAATTTCCAGGCGTAATTTCCAAGCCAATCGGCAATTTTACTCAAACAATAACACAGATATACCAACAAATTAGATGTAACTGTAATATTCTTAAGATTATACAATTAGGGATGACTCTTTCTAACAAAGATTGTGAGTTACCTACCCCATCAACTTGGCAGTTTAATTTTAAATTTGATATTGAAAGTGACATGTACGCAGAGGATTCTCTTAGCTTATTACTTAATGCTAATTTGGATTTCAAGGAACATAAAGAGAATGGCATTGATTTAGATGATTTTGGTGAGCTATTTTTTTCTTCTGGGTTGCTTATGAACCCTAATATCTGTTGGATTACCTTTCATGGTGCATTTGATTTTGGTTATTTGCTTAAACTCATTTCATCAGAAATGTTACCTGAGACAAATGATCAGTTTATGCATTTGATTTCTATTTTCTTCCGAAACTTTTATGATCTCAAATATATGATCAGTGGCACTTATTATGTTAAGAAAGGGTTGCAAGAAATAGCGGATACTTTAGAAATTAGTGGTATAGGACCTGCTCACCAGGCAGGGAGTGATTCTTATCTGACTATGCTTACTTTTTTTAGATTAAAAGCCAATGAAATGATGAATAAGAATGAAAATAATTATTCTAATAAGTTATTTTCATTGTGTAAACCTTTAAAACAAGACAATTTTAATGAACAACAGCTGTTTAATTAAAAAAATTGAATACTTNANAATTATTTTAATAAATAACGAGAATTTTTAACTAAAATTTCTTATTTTTTTAAGTGTTTTTCTGTGATAAAATTCTTTTAAAACACTTTTTTAAATAAAAAATGTTATATAAAATTTTAACAATCTCAAAATAAGTGTTTTACGACAGATTTAAATTTTAGAATGAAAAATTCAATCTTTAAATCAAAAAATATTTTTTATAGAATAATTTTACTATTATGTTTAATTTAATAAGTTAACATAGCTCATATATTAGCAAAAACAACTTTTTAAAATTTAATTTTGAAAAATATTAACTTAGTAAATTTAGATTAATCATTTTTTAATATTAAAAGCAAATATTGGATTGTTAATTTGAAGTAATAACTTAAGTTAAGTATTGATCTCGTTGAGTATTTTTAAATATAAAATTAAAATTTAATTAAATGATGGTTCGTTTTAAAAAAGGATATATTTTAAAAATAACAGCAATTAAATATCAAGTCATTAATTTTTAAATTTTACTTGCTATTCATATATTCTTTATAATTTGTGAAGAGTTTAAACACAGTTTTTAGCATTTATTATTAGTTTTTTTTGCTATTTACATAAAAATTTGTAAATGAATGATTTTAATAAATAAATTTAATGACCGAGAGCGGAGAATCAGTTAAGTTATTGTTTAAAGTTTATTTATATTCATTCAATATAGAATTTAAAATACAAATTATAAAATCTCAAGTTAAAAGTATTTGGGTATTTGAAAAGGTTAAAGCTTTTTGCAATATCGACAGTCTTCGTTGTCACTTCTTTTAAGGCGTTATTATGGAAATTCAAAATTTAAATGACAAATTTTGCATCATATAAAAAACTACCTGTAAAAAATTTTTTAAGTTAGAATAAGATATTGCTTTTGTCTATGGTTTTTATAATTCTATCATATTACTCCTAAAAAACAGAAAAACATATTTTAATTTTTATCAGATATACAACAAAATATCAAAAATTATAATGAATTAGGGTTATACATCATATTTTTTTTAATAAATTTCAAACTATTAAAAATTTTAAAATTTAGATTAATATGTAACTATTTTTTAATGGGTTTAATTTTTTTTGCAACTCTTTTATTTCAATAAACGTGCATTCATCATTTGTTTTAATCACTTATAATATAAAATTATAAATAGTTTATTCATTAATTTTGATTTTTCTTACGATTTATTCACAAATTCATAATAAGAATATTTACCAAATTTAGATGTCTTATTAATAAGTTGAATTATTTTTATTCCTTTTCCCTAAAAATCAAAAGTATTCTTTGGTTTCAAATTTTATAAGTACAAATCTTATTGTAATTATTTAAAAAATGTACTTATACCAAGAGTTGGTTTGAATATTTAAAAGTTATTATAAAATTTCTTACAAGATTATAATTTTGTTGGGTCCAACAAAAGTACAAATAATTTTAAGGTTAACTGTAAACAATATTGATTAAAACATCAATATCTTTTTATAATTTAATATAAACAGAATAAAGAGAAATGAATAATAATTTATATTATTAAATTTATTGTCTTTTTTGAATCTTGACATGTAAAATTGATGTTACTTCGTTGATAAATAATTTTTTTCAGTCATAAATTATGTAAAATCCATTGAAATTAAACTTTTTCTAGAAGTAGAATTAACTTCTTTATTTTTAAAAATATCTCTAATTATGTTTTTCAAATATAAAAAAAAACAAACATATCCAAAAAATTAACTTTTATTCTTATTTTTATACAAAAGTAATTAAAATTATAAATAAGTTATATTTATTATTAAAGGTTGATTTAGACGCTATTTTATAGCAAAATTATGCTTGGTCTTTGTTTTCGGATAAACATTATTTTTATGTCTTATTAGATATAATGAAAAAATGAAATTTTATTTGTTAATTTTATACAAAAACAATACGAGTACTTACAAATTTTTTTCTAAAGTTATTAATTAAATTTTAAGTCGAGTTCAAATAAACAGAAAGTGAATTTATCTTGTTTTTATAAATGAATTTATATTTAAACTTTAGAAAGAGTGCTTCTCAGGAATGCAAACAATATAAAGCGATGATTTTAATCAAAATTACAGAAATAATAAAACAGAAACTAATTTGTTAGTTTAATTCAGTAAGCCCTCCTTGGTGATAAATCTTTTAAAAACATTATTATTTTGAATTAGTATATTTTTAACTTAAAATCATACTTTTATCATTAACTTTACAGAAAATCTACCTAATTCATTATAAAAAGTCGATTTAACTTCATTTTATCCATAAATTTGTTATTTGTGATTGATTGATCTAAAAAATTTTTTATGGTTTAAGATTCGCAACAAACTTAGGGGTTAAATATTTTGAAATAACCCTTCAAATGTCAGATAAAAATAAAAAAAATATTAAAGGTCTTTGGAATGAAAAAGAAGACAAAAAACTTGTCCAATTAGTAAAAAAATACTCCACAGACAATTGGGTGTTAATTTCTAAAGAGATGGGCACAAGATGTAACAAACAATGTAGAGAAAGATGGTGTAACAAACTAAGACCGGATATCAAAAAAGAGCCTTTAAGTTTATGGGAACAGAGATATATTATTGAGCAACAAAAAATATTAGGAAATAAGTGGTCTATTATTGCAAANGCTCTTCCTGGACGAAGTGATAATACAATTAAAAATTTTGTAAATTCTTATTTAAAGAAAAAGGCTAAATCAAAGCCGTTGAGCAGTTTAGAGCCATTTTATAGTAGAAAAGTGAGCAACGGCGAAAAAAGCAACAAATTAAATTATAATTCCCAANGTTGTGTTTTTAAAATTACAAGGTTAAGCATTTTGGCAGATATAGCTACAGAATACTATTATAAATATAAATCATTTTATATATATGCTAAAAAGGCGCAAGAACATAATTAAGTTCTTAAGAAATAGTTCGCGATTGACAAAAAACCTTTGTTTTAGTTTGTACTCTTGTTTTATCAAAATTTTTAAGAATAAATTTGAAATGATTCTATTTAAAATGGTATTTATTTTTGTCAAGATTTTATATTAAAAGTAGAATTTGTTTTATTATTTTTTATATTTTCAATATTACTTCTGTTTTTTTGTCTTTAAAGAATAAAATAATTGATTACTTTAAAATGTTTTTGGATAAATAACTGTATGGCCAAAATATTTTTAATTTATTTAAACCAACCAAGATTTTATTTTTTTTTTGTAAAGGTTTGTATTTGTAAATCAAATTGAAGTTTAAAACAAATTTTAAATTCTGTAAAAGAATTAGTGGTTTGATTTTATGTTCTATAAAGGAAAATATTAAAATATTTTAATTGGTTAAAATAAAAGAAATCATAAAAATTCAAATCGATCTTTAATTATAGTTAGACTACCTTCACAATTTTAAAGAAATTCTCTGTTGTAAGTTTAAGAGTTTTTTTATTTTAAAGAAAGAATTCGGTTCAATATATTTTAAATTGCACACAAAAGCATAAAGTTTTATATAAAGAGTTTTAAACTATATTTAAAGTATTTTTAGAATATTTGAAAAATTTTCATAGTATTTTAAATATAAAAATACTAACAACTTATCGTACTTTACACTAAGTTTTCAGGGTCAGAAAAATAGAAATAAATAGAATTAATTATTGAATTCAGCAAAAAAATTGATCAATGAACCAAAATTTTGAGGAAATATTAAAACTTTGGCTTTAAAAAAATTGATTCGAATATTAAATATGCCAAACAATATATTTTTATGATTAGTTTAATTACAATCTTAAATGAAAAATGAGTAAAAAACGAATCAATTAATAAAAGCTGTAAAGAACATTAGATATTACTGTTTATTGATCGTGTTGATAAAAATAGGTTAATCATATTAAATATAATTTTATTTATGGAATTATGAACTTAATCAATTAAAATGTTAATATAATTTATAGCATACGTTGATAATTTAAGTTAAAGAAAACGAAACAAGCGATTATTTTTTTAGATTGTGGTAATCACTCCTTAAATTAAACCTCTGTTGGGTAGCGGGTTAAATAAATATTTTTTACACAAGTATAATGTTATAGAACAAAAAAGTTTACGTAAAAATGTTTAAAATAAAATACCTTATAAGGTGAGTTAGGTTTACATTCAATTCATCTAATTCACAGTATAAATATTTACACGAAAAATAAGGATTTATAATGTGAATAAATAGAAGTTTATCGATTAAACATGAATACAAACAAAAAGAAACTCTAAACCAAAAAAATATTTTAAATGAACAAATAACAATATAAAAGAGTTAATTTTTATTACACTAATTAAAAATTATAAGTTTTTAACATAGTTATTTCACTGAATAGAAACAGGTAATTTCATGATAACTGTTATAGCTAAGTAAAGATTCACACTCAAATCCTGCTAACTTTATTTTTTAAAGAAATTGAGAAAATCGTTTCTGAATTTTTCTCCTCAAAGAATTTTGCACAGAAATAAAAAACATAAAAAAAATTAAAAGAAAATATGCATGTATTTTCAAGACTAAAAGTTTGGAATTACATCCTGTAGAATTTAATATAAATGTAATAAAAGATTTGTTTTATAAATAATATTAAATTTACTATTTATTTTTTTAAAATCTTTTCAGTTATGTTCTGTTCTCCCATTATTTTTCAACTAAAAGTTTACCAATTGATGTATTCAAATTTGAGCAGACTTCTTAATATTAAAGTTTAATCATTTAACTTTTGTTACAGAGTAAATAATAAATAAGAATACTGTGAAATTAAATCTGTTTATTAAGGTTTTTAGAATATTTGTATTTTTTTTTGGTATATACAGAATGAATACTCAATTCTAATTGATAAAATATAAAATTTAGAGAATAAATAAGTATTAAAGGGTATAAACATTTTTAAATAAATTTTTTAAAAAAAAGAATCATAAATACTCAGAATTTTTTAGCTTTATTAATCAAATTTTCCTGTTTATGAACAATTGCTGATTATTAATTTTGTTCTTGTTTCTAGTTAAACAAGCTATTTGGGTTTAATAAAAATATTTTTTTACCCCAGAACAAAACAGTATGATATTTCTAGAATGAATAGTTTAAATTTTCTTTTGTTAGTTCTTAAATTTTATAAGATTTTGTGGCTATCCTTAATTGTCTTTTTCTGGAAAAAATAAAACCATATTTCATACACTCAGAATATTTAATTTATTGTTTTAGATATACAACAAATAGTCTGATATTTTAAAAGATACATCAGAGTGAAATTGTAATATTTATTTTATGTTATAAGAATAAAATAGAAATGTTTGGTTATTATGTCTATTAAGGGTTTAAAAATATCTTAGATTACTATTTAATTAATTATTTGATCTTATAATTTAAAAACATTGAAATAAACACATTAAATAAATATACATCACAAAAACCTTTAAAAATGAATTATTTAATTTAAATTTACTTACACAATATCTTTTAAAGATGATAACTTCGGCGTAGAATTTAAAATTATAATTATTGGTGTCGGATGTATATTTATTGAATAAAGCTGTTTGTGTTAAATAGATTTATAATTTGTGATATTCTTTATTTCCATTTTCTAAAGTATTTAAATTTCTTTTAATATAATTTATTTAAAAATTTGATCCATATTCTGATTTATGATATATTACAACAACGAATAATCTTTTTAGATGTTTTAGTTATTAAAATATTCTATTTACCTGAGTAGAATATTTTATAATCTTTTGATCATAGTTTATGATTGCCAGGATTTAAAAATTTCTCACATTTAAAATCAATAAATTTCTAAAAATACTATAATTCAGATTTAGTTTTTTGATTATTAACATCGCCTGTTTCGACTTCTTATCAAATTGTAAAAAGTTAATACCACATTTAATATACAAAACAACAAATAATGTGAAAAATGCCTTGTTTATATAATTTTTGTAAATACAAAGTAGTATCTCTTATTAGATTAAAAAGTTGAATAGAATATTTATTTACAACGCTTTTCGAAGAAATAATTGTTTTTGCGAATTTTTTCCTTTAAAAGTAGATAAAAAATAAAATAAATGATAATTTTATTTATGAATTGTATTTACCAATTCAAAAAAGAGACGTACATCCACAACACAAAGTAAAATTTTATATTGAATTGAGAAATTATAAACAAGAGTAAGAATTTTAAATTATATGAAATTTATCTTAAAATTAAAAATAGTAAACAAAAAGATTTTTTATTATTCATAATTTTTAAACTACCTTTTTTCTTATAGAAGCCCATTATATTAATTCTTTTCTTATTTTTGTTTTAAACTATGAATATAATTAAGTTATGTAAATTAGAGTATACTTTCTTATTATTTTTAATAAAATATAAATTCATAAAAGAGATCTTTATTTATAATTTAAGTCTTCATTTTTATAAAAATGGACCAATAATTTAAATTCTTCATTTTTTCAATTATGTAAAATTTAAACAGCTTGTAATCTTTACATGTTTCAGGTAATTAAATTTAATTCTTTTGTATATAAATTTCTTAATAGTAACCTTCATTAATACAAGTCTTAAATATCTAAGTATTTTTTAGAAAAAATTAACAGTTAAGATGTTAACAAATTATATTTTTAGAAAATAAAAATTTTACAAAATAATAAATTAATTTATTAAAAATATAATTGGTTAATTTTTTTAATATTAAATAAAAAAACAATTTATTGTTATCCATGGTTTTTGTTTTTCTAATTGGGCTAATAACAGGAATTTTCTTGAGACCACTCTTCTTTTTAATACTAACAAAGTTTGTTTTTACCAAAACAACATTTGTAGCAAGAAAACTTAGACCTTTCAAATTATGTGTATCAGAAAGGCAAAAAATATTTTTTACAGAGGCATTAAAATTTACAAAAGACTTAGCGTGGACCAATTTAATAATCCAAAGATGGTTTGAGATTGCCAAAGATAATTTTCATTTTTTAGAAAAAATGAAATATTTGATTATGAAGAAATTTTCTTTTGCTTTGAAACAAAAATTAATAAAGGAGTTAAAAATTAATAGATTGGTTTTTAGGGACTGTCCTTATATTAATGAAATTAAATGTTTGACCAAAAAAGAGTTTGAAGAATTGGTATATAAAATGGGATTACAAGAAGAATCTAGTGATGAAGACCAAAGAGAAGAACAAAATGACTTTGACCACCTATTAATTTTAGCTAAAACTGAGTTTAATGGAAAAGTTATCGTAAATCTTACCGCTATTTTACCAGGTAATTTAGTTTATGATATTGAAATTTCTTTAGTGTCCTTTCAAGGTGACATTGTTGCAAGGATCCCTTCAAAAAATCATATGACAAGATTTGATGCTGCTTTTATTTCAGACCCTAATTTTGAAATTTACTTTAAAGACGAAGAAAAAGATTTAAAAATTAGAACAATCAAAAAGATTTTTATGTACACTTTAAACAAAAATGTAATTTATCCAACATGGAATTCATTCTTTCTGCCATTGATAGTTCCTAGTCTTAAAAATATTGACCACCCAATTTATAAAATTAATTTTAATAATTTCAGTACAATTTCTGATGAGATAGAAAAAACGATCAGAATTTATTCTTGTTTGGATTATAAAATCTTAAAGAAACATGATTATTTTATCAAAAGAAGAGGTCAATATTATATAAATGAGAAACATAGAATATTTAAATATGACATTTCATTAACAAAAGATTTTTCTTTATCTTCATTTTTTGATTTTTCTTTTTTTGAGGATATTTTTTCTACTTTTGTTACTTTGAAAAAAGTTAAAAAATTGGATGATAAAACATCTCTTGTTATTTTATATTTTATTGATGCATCATACCAATATATCAGAATAAAAGTGGAGAATGGTATCATTTTTCAAGGATTGACAACTAGTGATTTTATTTATTTTGAGATTAAAGGAAGTGTCTTACTTGTTTTACAGTTTTCTACAAACAAAAATATGGAATTTACTGACACAAGAGTAAAAAGAATAATCAGAAAGCTTATGGATAAACAGTCTAAACTTTTAGGATCTGCAAAACTTCATTCGTTTTTGTCTCTTGGGAAGGAAAAGGCAAATACTTATTTTAAAAAACAGTTAATTTACCCTGAAAAATGTAAAATTTCTATAAAACAGCCTGAACTTAGAATTTTGTTTGAAAAAATTAAAGAAAAAGACAGGTCTGAATATTTTGTAAATGAATTATCAATAGAAAACCCTAAAATTTTAACAGATTCTTTTATAAGGCTGCAGTTATTCGAAGGAGAATTCGTTGCACAAACCGAAAAAGAAAATAATGTTTATTCAACTATCCTTGCAAATAAAAACGAAGATTTTATTGTAAACACATTAGAAGAAGAAGAAACCATCATTGACTTTGATTCTAAAGAGAAAAAAATATTTTTTTATGANATTAATGATAACAAATTAACTATTTTTTCAAAAGAAAAGATTTCTCAAGCTTCTTTTTATAAATTCACTACTCTGCTCAAATTTTACAACAAGTATTATTCATTGGAAAGTAAAGAAAGGTTTGAAGAGTTTAGCTGGGCAGAAATCTTGGAAATACCTTTTGAAGGTAAAAAAGGAAGTATTTCACTTGAATTTTTCAACAAAGCAGAAACACAAATACAACTTTCAATTCATAACAAAGATGCTAATTATTTTCTTTTGAAAAAGATGTTGATACCCAATTCAACGAATTTTAAGTTTATTTTTCCATCAATCAGCCAGAAATACACTTTTACATTCAAAACATCCGCAAAATACGATCAATGGAGCAAAATTAGAATAAGACAGCTAGGCGAAAATGTGTATTTTTTGTCTTGTAATCTTTTTCTTCCACCTAAAAAAGAGTTAAAAATTCCTGTATTTCCTTCTAAAGATGATATACTTCACTGGAAAATACCTTCTAACTTACAAATTAATACTTTTCTCAAAAAAGATGATCACTTTGTTGAACTTTCTAGCCATGGTTTACTTTCAACTGATAATCAAGAATATTTATTTTGTTACAAGAATAATTCTACAGGGAATGCTACTTTTAATGTTTGGATTGGGTATACAAAAATTGAGAATTAAATTTCTTATCAAATTTTACCAAATTTGGTGATTAATAAGAAAATCCAAATGTGAAATATTTCTTTTCTCAAGCATTTTTTATTTTATAAATAAAATTAATTTCAAATTTCTTTTCGATTTATAAATTATTTTCTTCCCAAAAAATCTTTTGGAGAAAAAAGTTGAAGAAAAAATAAAAGTTTTAAGCTTATAAAAAATTTTTTTTGTTTAAAAGATTATTTTAAAAATAAATATGGCTCTTTTGATCCATTATTTGTATTTTTTATTATAGATTACTCAAAATATATAAATTTTCCATCTAAATCTATTCTTTGTAAATTTAATATGATTTTACACATAGTTTTCAATAAAGTATTTTCTTACATGCGGTATTAAATTAGATAAATTTAACTGTATTATGAAAAATAATAAGAAATTTTTAAAAATATTAAAAAAAGAACAACGATAAAATGTTTTCCTCATAACTATCTAACCTACTTATTAAATATACATGAAATTTTACTTTAGAATTTATTCTTCATAAAAAACAATAGAAATCGATTGAGATGAAAAATGTAAAATTGCTTCTAAGAAAGATCGCTTCATTCGTAATTCGAGTTCTTTTCTCGAAAATAATATACCATTACTATCCTTTGATAAAAAAGCAATTTTTTCAAATATTGATTCTCTGAGAAACAATGTTTTAGATTTATAATTTTTCAGAACTAAGTTTAAAAAATCGGCAAAAAAAGTATTCAGATCCTTTTCATAATTTTCGATCGATTTATTCAAATTAAGAAACTCATCTTTATTTGGGAAAGCCACGAACGTAATATATATATCATTAAACTTTACCCCACTGATTGATATTTTATGTTTAGACATATAAAAACTTTTTTTATAAAATTGAACAAAGTCTTCTGTTATGCCATTAATCCTTAAAAAATCTATCATAAAGGATCCTAAAAAAGAATTATTAATACTCACATCTTTGTCTGAAAAATTTAAAATTAAGTAATAATCTGAAGGAACAAACATTGTTCCATCTTTTTTCATAAAGTACTTATCAGATATCATTTTGAACTCCTTTAATTTATCTATTTTTTTATTTGTTGATAACTGATTTTCAATAGTGTTTATTTCTTGTTGAATTTCTTGGATGATATTTCGCCTTGCTTCTATTGCGCTTTTTTCATCAATGTTATTTCTATGCAATTTTCTCCTATCAGTGAGCTTTTTTATACCAAGTATTAAAATAATCCCTAATGCCAACCCAAGTAATATAATCAAAATAGTATTTAGAGTATTTTTCATTAAAAAAGGGTTAATTAAAAAAAAAGTTATAAGTAAATTCTTATCATTTTTATCAATTATTCTGATTAATTTTAAAAATCTTGTTTAAACACCTTTAATTAAATTGTTTTAGATTTAGTGAATAAATTAACTTGATTTGGAAATAATCAAATTTTATTTTATGAAGATTTTAAATATAAGCTCAGTAAATTATCTAAAATTAAAAAAGTTTTATCTTTTTACCCTGAAAACAATAATTCTATAAAGTCAATGTTCTAGGATTTTGTTATCTACTGGTAATAAACAAAATCAAATTTTTTAATATTAAGCAAGTAATTAAATTAAAAATAAAAGTGAATAAATTCTTTATGGATATATTAAGGTTGTAGAAAAAAGGATATCTTATTATCTGAAATTTCGATGAAAATTACTATTTTTTGCACATGATCCCTGCTGTCGCGGCACTGCATCGCCCTTCAGGGTTGATATAAAATACTTGTATAATTGTAACATTTAAAATTATGTTTGTTTGAACTAAAAATTATTAACACCATTTTTTATTAAAATAATGTCTTAAAATAGTTTTTAACTTTAGTCTAAAATTGTCTTATAATCCTTAATTCAACATATTAAACTACTTCTGAGGGTTGACTGGGAATACAGGTCTAGGACAATGATAAAAATAAAAGCTAAATTTATTAAAGAACAATAAAATATTTAACGGTATTTTTTGAATCCTTAGAAGATTTTTAAAAATTGCTGTTTATAATTAAATTATACAAATTTATTTAAAGCCATTAAATATATGTGTTATTAATGACGAA
>RCSS01000105.1:0-10006 GCA_004000155.1 Tubulinosema ratisbonensis | reverse complement strand
CCTGCATATATAAAAATGTGACCTGATTTAACTTAAAAATTAAGAAAATATTGAAGGCTGAAAAAATATTTATAAAAATTGAAATCTAAAGAAAATATTGTTTTATTTAATATAAAAATTTTTTTAAGAATGTAAATTAAAAAAATAGGAGCTTATATTTGAAAAAATAAAATTTTTAATGTGTAAGACAATTTGTCATAAAATTAATTCTTTTATAAATTACTTTTACTATATTTAGATAATAAAGTTTTTAATATAAAATAGACCTTTTGATCAGTTAAATATAAAAAAATAAAGTATTTAATTTTTTACCAGACTAATGTTTTAGTGTAAATTAACTAAATTTAGAAGTACGTATAATCTATTTTAACCAATATAAAGGTTTGTTGATAAATGCTGTTGAATAAGCCTTTACACGGTGTTTCTTTAGAATTATTTATATAAAATACATTTTATTTGTTTATAAACCTCATATTTATTTGTTTAATTCTTTAAATACTTTGAAGTTTCCTCTTTGGTTCAAAAGAAACAATAAGATCATCAGTTGTGTGTAAGTTTACATTTTAAGAAATTTAAATCATAATATAACCCAAGTTACATTGGTTTTTTTCTATTTTAATATCATTTGTACAGTTTTTATTTTATATTTTGATTAATTTCTTCTTAAAGATAATGTTTCAAAGGCCAAGTTATAAATGTATTTCAAGTTTAGTTTAATTTTTAAAAACTAGTATTAGAAATAATAAACTTTCTATCCGTATCATTTAAAGATGTTTACAGATTGAAAAAAATATTTAAAAAACTTTATAGCGTTTGTATGATAAAAATTTAAAGAGATTTTTGTTTGTAAATATATTGTAGATTAATTAAAGGTGGAAAGTAATTTGATTAAAATAAAGATATAAATTATATAACAATAATTAATAAAGATATCAAATTCAAACTATTTAATCACTATTAAACAATTAATCAAAATAAAATACTATCTGTCAAGTATATATTCCTCTTTGTCATAATCATTGTTATAGGAATTTAGATCAAAGAGTCCAATCCTCACTGACATATCATAAAATACTGTGGTATTACGATTAATATCATTTCGATAACAAATATCACATGGTTGTATAACCGAGTATCCTACAATAGTTCCGCATCTGAGGCATGCATTATCTTTGATATCACATAAGCAATACTTTGACCTGTACACTTCATTAATCTTGGTTAGATTTTTACAGTCTTCGTTGCTAACAAATGAAAGAACGTGTGGATTTAAAACCAAATAAGCCTCGTATGCTTTATATGCAAGAATGTTTGAGCATTCAAAGCAATATAAAGTGAAGATGACGGTCATCTCTTCTTTGGGCTTCATTTCTTGTACGCGATACATATTCTTGTGAATTTAAAGCTTATATATCTTTAATTCAATTTTTTAATAAATAACTTTTGAAAATACATAACATCTATGTTTCTTCGTTTCTTAATTAAAACTAATTTAATTTATTGATAAATGAAATCATTTTGCTTAAACTACGACTTTAACAAATTTGTAATGAAATATCGACTATGATAGACCAAAGTTAATAATATAAAATCATATTTAATTTTTTTACTTTTTTATGGATTCTAAAACACCTTCAAGAAAGGTGGTAGGTCTTGAAATAATTTAAAAAATTTTCACATATTTATAAAACAGAAATGTTATAATAACACAATTTGTTGAATGTAAATCAAATAAATAATTCATAAGAATCATAGAAAATTTAATATTTAAAGAACCAATTGACTTGCAACATAGTTTTTCAATTTTATTACTGAAAATTATAAAATCAATACAATTTAAAAATNTTATAAATAAATTTTATTATCAATTTGATTCTTCATGAACAAAATTCTCAATTATAAAAAANTCATACTTAATTAATTTTTCTAAATCAGTAAATCCTCCGATTCTAGTGCCGTTAATAAACACTTGGGGATAAGTTATTTTTCCTCTCGCTTTTTCAAAGGCACGGATAAAATCTTCACATTCACTGTACTCTATATAAGTAAATTTGATATTTTTGGTAATTAATAATTTAACGGCCATGTCACAATACTTGCATCCTCGTTTACCTAAAACAATATTCTTTCCTGCCAAAATTAATGATTCAAGGCTTTTTCGGTTATCTAGCATATTTATTTTTATTGATTGTATTTAACGAAAATGTGAAACTGTTTTTTATCTGACAAAAACAAAATAATTTCAAACGCTCGTTTCAACTTTTATATTTAGAAAACTTCTAAATTAGTTTTAAAAACATTTAAAAAAACAAATACCAATAAAATATGTTAATTATTTTGTACCTTTTCTGTAATATTGTTACTTTAGAGACTAATAACAATTTTATAATTAAATCATACCAATTTCCAACCAAAATATTCTATGTAAAAAATAATAAACGAATAAGTTTAAAAAACAAAAAAGAAATTAAGCCAAATGAATATAAAAGAAGTTTATTTTTGATTGAAAGTATAGGAGGAGATTTATTTAAAATAAAGTCAAAATATAGAAATAGGTTTGTTACTTTAAATAAAAACAAACCTAAGCTAAAATTAAAAAAGTCAAAGAAAGCCTCTAAAACAATTTGGGGTATAAAAAAAGAAACAGATGGCTACAAACTTACTTCAGAAGGATTTTGTTTAGAGGTAAATAAAAAAGGAAAGAGAATCAAAGCTCGGGTTTGTAAATCTTCTCCTTATCAGAAATTTCACATCGAATATTTTGAAACACATGAAATGTCTAAGAAAAATAATCTAAATAAAGTAATTTATCTTTATTAATCATTTTTATTTACCAAGCTTTTTATTAAAAATATGACAATATGTTTATTTATAAAATTATATGTGTATTAAATATATTTACACAATTGATTTATGTTTTTTAGCCTTTTTACCTTTTAAATGAACAGAGTTTCTAAGAATTAATTTGTGATCAATATAAAAGAGTTCTTATAATTTAAGCTAAAATAGTTTAGATACATCTCAGTAAAGTTTCATATTTTAGTGACTTTTATAAAAAATAATTTTTTAAATTTCGAATATCAAAGTTAAAACCATAACTTATAAGAAAGTCTCATATTTTATTATAAATTTCTGATTTACAACACTTAGACAACAAAATCAGATTTATTTAAAATATTGCTACAAGCTGATTAGCAAATAAGTTAGTTGATGTTTTTATGTACTTTTGTTTTATCTCAAAAAAAAAAGTTTTAAAAAAATGTGCAGAATGTTACCTTTTTTACCGCTCGATTTTACTTAAACCATAAAATATCTTAAAAAGAGTGTTATTCATAAAACAAATTAAAATATCACCAAAATATTTATTAATAATCAATTTTTTTATAAAAATATCTAATGCTCAATAAACTTTGACCCAATTTTACGATCAAAAAAAATAAAAATTAATTTAATACTCATTTTTTATTTCTGTCTCAGGATCTAATTCTAGATTAGAATATTCACCAGCATCTACATAGAATGAATTTCCTCCTAAAAAGGAATCTGCAGAAAAATACATAGAAGTACCGACATTAAAATCACAATCTCTACACTCAGTTTCATAAAAAACAGAATCTACTCCTATGTTCTTACACATAGAAATCAGTTCAATATCACTTCTATTATTCATACACAGTTCGTCTAAAATTTTTTTTGTTTCGTTTATTCGGTTAAACAATCTAAAAACTAACATTAAGTTGAATTTTGGCTCTAAAAAATTCTTATCGAAGGAAATAGAATTTTTAAAACAAATTTCTGCTTGTTCATAATTTTTTAATTTGTAACAAACTATCCCATAAGAATTCCATATATAAGGATCGTTAGAACTATATTCCACTGCCTTGCTAAGTAATATTGATGACCTATCATAATTATTTTGTAAAAAAAGAATCTTTCCTTTCAAGTAGTACAAATATCTATCGGCATTAAAAATACTTAAACCTCGGTCTAAGTGCTCTATAGCTGATTGATAGTTTTTCAATTTAAAATAAATGTAAGAAATCAGCCTGTAAGCAAAAATGTAATTTGGTTTTGTTGAGATAATATTTTCGCATAGCTTAATTGCTGGTTCATCCTCATTTTCTAATTCGTAACAACTGGCAAACTGTATAGTAAAAGCTTCTTTTTCTATAAAACAAAACTCATCCTTTTCCATAGTTAACAAGAATCTTTTGGCGTATGATAAAGCATTTGTCATTTTAAGGATTGTCATGATTCTATACCTAGATTTGTGGGCTATAATGTGAGAAGGGTACTTTTTTAACACAATCGAATAATATTTCACAGCTTCTTGGTACTTTTTAGTAGCTTCATTCCATCTTGCAATTCCATAATACAACAAAAAATCAATGTTTCCTATATGTAGCGCCTTTGAAAAAGAAGAAAAACTTTCTTTAAGCTTATTTTTGTGCAAAAAAAGATGACCTGANAGCACTTCATTGTAAAATTTAGGAGCATTCATGTCATTAAGCTTTCCTATAATTTCAGTGATCTTTTCATAGCTTTCTATGAATAAAAACTCTCTTGCTATCCTATATAAATTCCTATGTCCAGTCTTCTTATTTCTAAGAGCATTGTCGAAACAAAAAATTGTCATTTTTGTCAGTCCAAAATTAGAGCAAATGTTTCCTAAATCGCACCAAAGTGACTCGAATGCATCTAACAAATAAATTTCATTATTGTAGTAAGGTTCTATGTGCTCTGATGGGTTTTGCGGATTCATTGGGTAAATTTTTTTTTATTTTATAAAAAAATTTTAAAATACTTTATTAAATTTTTATTGGCTGTCCTTGAAAAAGGGATGTTCCAAACATTCTCTGGCTGTAAGCCTTTCATTATGATCGTAAACCAAAATTTTGTTAAGTAAATCCAAAGCTTCTTTTTTCTTACCATTTACTCTGCTCTTTTCAAATACGTCATCCCAATGCCTTTTATTTCTATCCTCTAACCCTTCGATAAGTTCATCTGATAAAGTAATTTCATATCTTTTACAGTATTTCTTCAAATCTGAAACTCCTAAGATATCCACTATTTTTTCTAATTGGTCAGCATCGTCTTTTCCTGCAAAGATAGGCCTTTTATTGAAAATTAATTCAGCAAATACACAACCAAATGACCAAATATCCAATGAATAATCATAGTAACCATAACCAACCAATAATTCTGGTCCTTTGTAATAACGAGTAGCAACTCTTACTGGATAAGAGTTGCCAGGGTGATAGAACTCTGCCAGTCCCCAATCTATTATTTTTAAGTGTTTGGTTTCTGGGTCTATCAAAAGATTTTGTGGTTTAATATCTCTGTGCATAATTCCTTTCGAATGGGCGTGTTCTAAGGCTTGTAATATTTGCTTAGAGTAGTAAATTACGTCTTCTGCGGAAGCATTTTCAAAGATTGTAAGNGTGTTTTCATGGTTTAAATATTCAAAAATCAGTGAATGTGTCTGTGTATTGGTGTCAACTACCACGTCTAACAAACCTATAATATTATTATGTTGTAAAGATTTTAAAATCTTGACTTCTCTGTTAACCTTTGCTATTCTAATAGGCTTTAATACTTTGATTACAATCTTTTTATACTTCTTCTTTTTAGTTTCTAGATCCTCTTCAACTATGCTTCGTCCTTCAAAAACTTCGCTGTACTTTCCTCTTGCCATTCTTTTGAAAATCCTATAATTTTCTATATCGCCTATTTCTAACTTGTAATCGTTGTAATTATAGTACTCTTCTGTTTGATTTTTGTTATAATCGCTGTTCTCTCTTGCTACTGATATTTTTACCATAAGTATCAGGGTGTTTTTTCTTTTAAAATTAATTAGCCAATAATTTGTATTGTTTTAAAAAAATATATTAATTAAATAAAAAAATTAAAAAAGGGTACAGCCGGATTTGAACCGGCGACCTACAGATCTGCAATCTGCTGCTCTACCACTGAGCTATACACCCTAAATGATTATTTAGATGGTTATTTATTTTAAAAATATGATAAATAAAAAGTTTTACAAAAATCTTATGAATATTTTTAAAAATGAACTAATAAAATGTTACAACGAAACACCAAGACTTGGTAAAAATATAAACAAAGTTTTTTTACAAATAGACAAAAACAAATACAATAATCCTCTACTTTTAATAACTATACCCACTTTGAAAGGATTGTCTATTTTTACAAAATCATGTGATACTTTAATAAATCAAGTAAGTGTACCTTTCATAGATAAAATAGAAAATTTAACCGATTGTTTAAATTATAAATGGTTAGAAAAATTTAGCACTTTTTTTAAAAACAATCCTAAAGAAACAAATTTCTTTCAAAATGTAAAAGAATCTTCTTTTCTAAAAAATGAATTAGAAAAGTCAATCAGTTTTATTGAAAAGGAATTCGTTCCTTCTTTACTTTGTTGCATTACAAACATAAAAAAATGTAAAATGAATTTAAGAGAAGACCATTTACAGAAATTATATAATTTAAAAGAGAATTTGTTGAATGAAGTTAATAGACACAACCCAGTTTTGAGTAAAGTCACTTGTGTAGATTACAGAAACATAGAAACAAATTTAAAGGATAATTTTTTAATTACAGAGTGTGAAACACAGTTTTGTGTTTCATTTTACAAATCAAACAGTACAAGAATTTGTAAAAGATATTTTAATCACAAATTAATTCTTAAATTTGAATTAGAAAAAGAAAATTTAAATTTAGAAGAACTATTTTTTGAATCAATGTAAAACAAATTAATTCTTATTTTTTAATTAACTGAGCTGATGCTCATTTGTTTGTGGGAATTCTTCATTCTTATGAGAAATCATCTCAATTTCTACCTCGTTTCTCTTTTTTCTTTCCAATTCTTCTTGTATTACTATTTGTGCTTCTCTTTTTACCTGTTCAATCAGATCCTTTTCTATTTTTTCACACAATTCTTTATCTTTTGTACATTTTTTCCTAAAAGCTTCGTAAAAAATTGATTCTGTTTGAAAAAGCAAGTCATCTAAAAAGGAATGAGCAAGCATTTTTCTTAAATCCAAAAAATCAGAGATGTCTGGGTTACAAACATTTACGAATCCCCATTTATATTTTCTGCCTCTGAAATATTCACCCTTGTGTTCATAAATATTCTCACTTGCTGCAGTAGAGAGAGGAAATTTTTCTATCAAGTTTTGTGCTTCTAATTTCATTTCTTCATCATCTTCTGCGTACGATGGCCAATAAATACTAATTTCGTTTTCTTTNAGCATTTCAAGGGTATTTTGCTTAAAAATTACCATTTCTTCGGGTGTAAAAATATCTGCTTTGGGGATGATTGGTATTAAATTACATCTTTTTGATATTTTTTTCAACATATTAATTTCATCTTCAGTGATCTCATCNATAGGCAATAAATAAATACAAGCATGTATTCTATTATCCTGGAAACGTACTCTAAACCCATTTTTGTTGTAAAAGTATTCCAAATTTTTATCATTTATGTAATTCGATACAACATTNACATCTTTGCCATGATAAGTGGTAACCACCAAAGATAATTTTATTTTATTTTCATAAATTTCATTTTTGCTAATTTCTATGTCATTACCCCTTTTTCTGTCTATCAATGGTGCATTAAAAATAGAGTTAATCAGTGTTGTTGTACCTAACCCTCTTCTACCTACCACAAGTAAATTTAAATAGAATCCATCATCAATTGATTTTTGTCTGAATTGGTCTGGGATAGATGAATATCCCCATGGTTCATACAATCTTAACTCTTGTTCTTCTACTTCGTAAATGTTTAGTGACATTGTTTTTGTTTTTTATTTATTTTTATATAAAAAAAGTTGAAACAATTTTGTTTTCTTTTTTTTTGAACTTTGTCCTAAAAAAATATTTTTTTTAAAATTTTATTGATTATTCATAATTTCGTAAAAATTTTTATGATTTAATCGGTAAGAAATCAAAGGTATCAACAAAAATAAACTTTCTAAACAATAAAAAACTAAAATAAAATCTTTCTTACTAATAAACGTATAAGATAAACTTAAGTACCAGAGAGAAATAAACACAGCTAAAAATGAATAATTGATCCATGTAATCAACCCAGCCAAAAAAAATTGAACAAAAAATGAAAAAATTAGAAATAATACAAAAAATATTTTTGATTTTCTCGCATATCTTGAAATATAAACCAATATACTTATACATATGTATAACGCCAAAAAAGATATAAAAACAATCAGATCTAATTTAGTGACTTTTTCCCATTCCNNAAATACTAAAGAAGGAATGTTTACAACAAGTATTTTGAAAATTAAAAAAATAAGATGTAATTTCTTTTCACCAGAATAAAAACATGCTATTTTTAATATTTCNAAANACAAAACAAAAGCAAATGCTCCTATTCTCACAAGGCTAGTGAAGTTTGTAAAAATATAAAATGTAAAGTAAGCCAAAAAAGCTGTAGAAAAGATATTTAAAGAAAATAAGACAGTATCAATTTTTTTTGTCTTNAAAAGAATGTTTGATAAATTTGATTTTTGGGATTCTGGTCTGGGCGTGAAATTTAAATAAACCAAATTAGAATTTTCATTGACTTCAACTTCCTCTTTAAACTGTACAGTAAGTTTATTTTTATCTTCATCATTAATATCTAATACATCAATGGCTATGTTATTGTATTCAAGATTGTTTTCTTTTTGTTTTTCTACCGAACATTTATCTGAGTTAGATGAAGAATTTTCGTTAATTGGCTTACTTTGTTTTGTTTTCTCAAATTTATTAGTTACATTCCCGAAATCTTTCAATGATACACTATCATTGCTTTCTCTGTGAACATCAGCAATTACTTTAAATGAAATAAAGTCTTTGTCTGGATCCATTAATGGATTTATGATTAATCTTTTAAGTTTTAATTATGATTAACAAATTCATAAACGGTAAGTTAAAGGTTTTCCTTTTATTTTAATAATTAATATCACATTTTAAAGTATGAAAATCGATAAATTTTTTTTGATTTTAAATATCATAAACTGATTTATTAATTGGTTTAATGTTTGAAGTAAAAAATTAAAGTAAATTTTAGTTTTAAAATTAGAAAAATAAAACAAATTAATTTAAAATTTAAGTAGAAAAAAATATTATTAAATGTATTTGTTTAATTAATAAATTAATTTGTTTTACTTTTCTAATTTTAAAACTATAAAACCATTTTATCAATTTATTCGTAAATGTTTGTATGAGACAAACAGAAAATTTATAAAACTGAATTAAACAAAAATTTATAAATAATTATAATATAATGCAGCAAAATGCATGGTAGAAAATCTATATTCTATTTTTTTGGCTGTGTTATTTAAATATATATTTAAACCCCAAATAATATCAACTTAATTCATTTTTCTCTAAAATATACACAAAATTAATTTCTAAGTTTTTTAGAATAAAAAAAATATGTAATAAAAGTAACTTTAAAAACATAAAATATCTATGTTTCTTGTTATTGAATGGGTATCTTATATTATATATAGAAGCTGTAGCAATAGATCTTTGTAAGAAAATCTTATTTATAGCCATCAAAAAATTGGAATACCCATTTACTTAAACATTGACTTCAGAAAAATAAAACTTATAAAAAGATCGTCATTGTAAAGACTTAAATTGGTAATAATCAGAATTCTAGATTCTTTACAATGTTTCTTATAACCATTAACATATTTATATTTTAGTTGAATGAAAGTTTAGACTTAATTTATTGTTAATTCTGTTAATAAACACTTATAGAGTAATTTATTTTACAAATTTTAGTAAAATTGCCAAAATAGGATTTTACTAATTTTATAAAAATTATAATATATTTTTTGTAATAAATAATCTTTCGTTTTAAGATATACTTTATTTATAAAATTCTCTTTTAAATTTAATAAGCAGGTTTACTACTTATTTTTGTTCATAATTTTTATGCTAAAACTACAATAATACTAAATTAGATAATTTA